>PVIY010006393.1:0-87977 GCA_004026745.1 Myrmecophaga tridactyla | reverse complement strand
TTTTCTCTATTATCGTTTTATTTCTTTTTCTGATGTCTTTTTATTTCTTTTTCTAAATCGATGCAAATGTTCTAAGAAATGATGAATATGCAACTATGTGATAATATTAAGAATTACTGATTGTATATGTAGAATGGAATGATATATTAATGTTCTTTTGTTAAGTTTTTTAATTAATAAAAAAGTTTTAAAAAAAAATGTTGGTGGGTGTCCATTCATCTGAAGGCTGGAGGACCTACTTAGGAATCAGGTGCTTGCTAGCTGGTAACTGAAGGCCCTGGTTCCTTACCTCATGGGTCTCTTCACAGGGTAGTTTAATCCTCCTAGTAACCTGGCAGTCAGCTTCACCAAGAGCAAGTGATCCAAAAAAGTAACCAAGGCACAATGGCCCAGGATCAGAAATGATGCACCATCCCTTCTGCCATATTCTAATCCTTCTATTCATTAAGTCCGTTTCACTTTCAAGTGGATGGGAACTGAGCTCCACCTCTTAAAGAGAGGAACATCAAAGAATTTGTGGACATATTTGAAATCTAGCATTTATCATCTGCTAGAAAAAACTCTAAGTTTGTTACATAGGTTATACTAATTTTGTTCTCACCATACTCCATGAGATTAGGAATTATTATATTCCCCCATTTTATAGATGAGATAACCGAGACTTATAAAATTGAAGATATTCATTCCAGGAAGCAGAAGAGCTGGGATTTGAGACCAGACAGTTGGAATCCAGAGCCAAAACATTTGGATCATCAACGAAAGATAAATTTCCTTTAGTAAATATGCTTTTTAAAATGCTTTTTATTGTAAAATATAACATATATACAAAGCAAAGAAAGAAAAAAAGCAATAATTTTCCAAGCACACTTCAACAAGTAGCTACAGAACAGATCCCAGAGTTTGTCATGGACTACCATTCCACCATTTCAGAGTTTAGTAAATGTTTTAATATTTTTCTTTGCAATTGATAATCTTGGTCTAGACTATTTTGCAATACTTCAATAAACATAAATTTGGATTAATCAAAATATAACTCTCTGACAAGACTAAGTAAGAATTTATGGCTTATGTATTAGGGTCAATTGTAACATTAGGTAAACATGTAGTCTATAATATTTTGCTGTATGGATTATACTTCATTCTTATACAACAACAACAATCCCAGCAGAATACTTTTAAAAATATTTAAGTTAAGAATTTCAGAAATGTGGCTATTTATTTAGCCAGGATGGTTAAAAGTTCTAAGCGATTCCAAAAGAGTCTGGTATAAAACTATCTTAATATCTTTTCCACTCCTTCTATTTTTTTTATCCTCTCAGATTTATTTCCAATTATCTCATAAATGCAAGGGGGAAAAAGAGCCCCGTTGAGAAATAACTTACACTGTCATTTAAGAGCTGCTTTTCTGCCAACAATGGCTTTAGCTTAATTTACTAGGGAGTAAAATTGCAGTTATTGAGTAAGTCAGAGCAGGAGGGGGTAGAGGCAATGATCCAGATTACGGCTTCAGTAACAGGCAAGAAAAGATGTCGGCAAGATGTTAATAAAATAAATAGTTTGGAGAGAGAGAGGAAGGGAGGAAAGAAGGAAGGGGGAGAGAGAAAAGAAGTCCTAAATATAAAAGAGGGGAAAGAATGGTACAGGCGAAATGCCCCTCTGTGTGGTAGGGAGAATAATGGTCTCAACAGTTTTGTGTAAAAGCCTTCATGGCTTTCCGTTTTCCAGAGCAGACATGGGCAAACTACCGCCTACTGCCTAATGCGCAAGAGAGGTAAGAGTTGAGGGTTGACAGCCAAAGCCTCCGGCACTTGGGAAATAAGTTCTTCAGTTCTATAGGGGGATCCAAGTGGCAATGCACAGGACCCTTTTTCCCCCTCCAATCATCCATCACTGCTTTATGCAGCACTGTTTTTATGCTGCTATGTCTGTAAGAACCATGTTCTAATTTTTACAAGATGCTGAACAAATCTCAGCCACTTAACGATAGCTGAAGATAACATAAACATCTACCAAGATTATTATAATAAGGGTTACATGTGATAAAGCCAAATAAAGTATTTAGCACATATCAGACACAGTGATAATTTAGCACATTACCAGCAAGCACTCTAGCAGACACAGTGTCAACTGCAATTATTATTACTATTGTTATTATATTATTAACTATATTATAGGCTTTTGGAACTCATTATTCTAGGGAATGTGCCAAAATTAAACGTGAATATGTAGTTTTTAAAAGATTTATAAATTCAGGGGTCATAGCCATTGAGCTCTTTAAGCATGTCCAATAAAGGGCACATTTGTAATCACCCGGGATCTGAACAAATAAAAAAGGCCAAGAAGTGGCAGATGGAGGCCCAAATATCATATTTTTCAGGCAGTTTTATTGAGATATATACCATACAATCCATCCAAAATATACAATCAATGGCTTTCAAAATATTCACAGAGTTGTGCATTCATCACCACAATCAATTTTAGAACATTTTTTGCTACTCCAAAAAAAAACCCAAAAACATCATACTCCTCAGCAGTCACCATTCAATCCCTCTCACCTTCCCCATCCCTATAAATATCATATTTGACAGGTAAACATTTAGTTGGGCCAGCTAATGTGTGCACCACGGAATTAGGCAGCTTAGCCACTCACTCTAAAATCACAGCCATACTAAACTGGAACAAGCCTCCTCCCTGTCCTTCACAGGGGCGGAGCCAGCTCTTGGAGGAGCAGCACAAAAAGTCCACTTCCAAATAACAAGGGAATGGCTAAGCCAAGTATGACTACACCCGGTTCATTCTTCCTAAATGTAGTCAACAGGTAAGTCACTTCTCCTTTAGATCAGAATAAAGAAGAGGAGAGAAGAAAGGGAGGAGATACACATACTGAGCTCCTTTTACGTGGAAGAAAGATCAAGAAGGGGAGAGAAGTGGTTCCCCCATAATAGAGAAATTCTGAGATATGTCCCCCAAACCCAGGTCAAGTCTCAACTAGCCAGGACATTGGGTATAGGCACAGAAACCCCAAAAAAACAATTCAAAAGTTCCTAAATTCTCTAGGTGTGATGTAGTATATACTCTATAACAAATTTTTGGTTTTAGTGATGTGTTTTCATTTTTTACATATATATTTATTGAGAAATACATTACCTTCTTGAAGGAGGAGAAATTACTTTATAAGCAAATAATGTGTTAATCACATATATAATTAAGAATGACCACAATCATGGGAAGTCCTAGATTTGTAATCTGAAAATCTGATTTTCAATCCCAATTCAACCCAGTTTCTAGATAAATGTCCTTGACTAGTAATTTTAACTGTCAGTCAAAATCTCAGTTATCATCTCTTTAAAATAGGAATGATACTCGCCTGCCATGCCGGAGACCCAGGTTCGATTTTTGGTGCCTGCCCATGCAAAAAAATAAAATAGGAAGGATACTAGAGGCAGCTTAAAACTTTTCACAGGTGCTGTTGAGATCATCAAAGAAGATATGTAAAAGCATTTTGAAGGTTTTGTGCATGGAAGAATGGCATCTTCAAGGGCTTCAAAAATATTTTAATTTGACTGAAAAATAAAAGGGTCCTGTATCTTGAAAACACAGACAAATGAAAGGAAACCATCAGTATTTTAACAGTATGTGACAGCAAAACACAAAGAGAAAAGAAAAGAGATCCTGATTCCTCCCATTTATAAATCCATTAATTTTTCATGATGAATTCAGCCTTGGAGAGATTTCTACACATAAGAGGAAGTTTTCATTTTGTAGTCTAAGTAAGAGAAAATTTTCATTTTGTAGTCTAAGGGCCAAATGTTTGGAAATCAATAGCTGCCAAACAATTGGATATTTCACATAGAGGCAAAGCCACAATATCTATTAAAAAAAAAAAAAAGCCAGCTGAAGCTACCACAAGGGTACTGTTGTAAATGTTTTCCATTCAAAAATGAAACAAAAGATGTGCTGCTGCTAAGAGCTTCAAGGTCTAGAATGCCTATGTGCTTATTATAATTCCTTTCTTCAAAATAGGCACTTGTATCCCTGAAGGACAAGCCTTGTGTTCACTCAGCTCTAGGAATTGATTAATGCCTCGAGATGTGATGTATATTTAAGCTAGATGCATGGCCTATTAGCAATTCACAAACCATGACTGTGTACAGTGCTTCGCTCAACTCCATCCTGCATTGCAAAATGTTTATAAATCTGCCTCTATTCCCCGATTGCTCTATAAACACATCAACAAATCGAGTGTGTATGGAGGAAAAGGAGTTAGAAGGTTATGAATTTATCACAGCCTCAGGCTGTTGTGTGACAAATTAAATATCACCCGGTCACTGAGGTCCCTACTAGGCAGTTGGTCAGATAGATTGAACCCCTCTTATTGGAGACAAGTCAGCAGCTCATCAACATTATAAATTGTATCTCCCATACTAGAAGGAAAATTACATCATGCTAAAGGAGAGCCTCTATTATTTCTACAAGACCATAGTCTTATGATTTCCTCAGACAACAAAGAGGTTTCATGGCAAAGAAACGTCAAGAGAAATAGGTGAAGTTCAATGATGAGGGATGGTGGAGACGTTACCTTATTTGTAGCCACAGCACCTGAGGATTTGTGGGGATACTGAGGGTGGGGGTAGGGCAGGTTCGAATTAGTTGATATATCTATTCTGCTTCCTCTGATGAATTCTTTCCTTTCTTATCTTTGGAACACTCATGAGCACCAGTAAGTGGATATAAGAGGGTTCCCCAAGTAAAGTACTCACCAATTTCCCTGAATCCACAACAAGAGATGACTACCTAGATTCTGGTTTTCGATAGAATTTACTGACAGACAAGCCCCATTTTTCTCTCTTAATCTAAAGACATACACTTGGGCTCAAAATGCATATGATTTTTATTCTTCATAATAGGTATGAAAATATGCTTTGGTATGAGGCAGATATCCTTAAAGGGTATGGAAGGCAGGCATCCTAACCACTGGGAAGGGAAAAGGTTCTCAGTGGCTAGATCATAAAATTGTAGACATTCAGAACTGGAAGGGATCTTAAAAATCTCATCCATGACAGAGTTTTTCAGAATGTAACTCTACAAGATAGTTAACAGCTTTTTACAATGAGAAAATGTCCCAAAGTTGTCATTAGTTTTGCTTACTACCATCTCCTTTTAATTTCCTTAGGCAACCAAGAGGTTTCATGGCAAAGAAAAGTCACAGGAAATATGTAAAGATCCCCTCTCCTTCTGGCCACTTTTGAAATATGTACAGAGCACCTCTCCTTCAATCCCACTTGGGGATTGAATCATGTCCCCCACAGAAGACATGTTCAAGTCTTAATGGACATTCCTGTGGGCATGAACCCATTTATAAATAGTCTGTTTGGAAGATATGTTATTAAAAGGTGTGGTCAAGTTGAATCAGAGTGGATCTTTATCCTTATGACTAGAGGTCTTATAAAGAGAAGAAATCCAGATACTGTCAGCTAGAGAAGCTACAGAAGAAGCCAGAAGTCAGAAAAAGCCAAGGAGGACAGAAAGAAATCACCATGTGACAGAGAACTGCCATCACCAGAATATTACTGACTCTGGGAGAAAAGCATGGACTTGCCAGCATCTTGATCTTGAACTTCTAGCCTTCAATCGTGAGACAAATTCCTTTTGTTAAACCAACCAATGTGCGGTATTCTTCATAGCGACCCTGGCACACCATGACAGCCCCCTCTGAGGTTAACTGGGGTAATGTGACTACTTCTGGGCATGAGCTGTCAATGGAAACAAAAAATTCCATATCTGGGCTGGAGCTGGGTTGAGAGTCTCTTTAACTTCCTCTTCCCTTCTGCCACAATGACCTACAATTTTCAGGATGGTGGCTGCTGGTATCCCTGAGTGAATAAGAAGAAAAGTGCTTCCCTTCCCTCCACTGTTGTCTGCCATCAAACCACTGAGCCACGGATGTTTATCAAACAAGTAAACTGAAGCGGGTGGAGGGCAGCCGATAAGATTTGGATGCTTTGTTATAGGATAAGCCAATCTATCCTGATTGATAGTAAAATTTAAACCACATAGATTTACAAAGGTTTCTTTACAGAAAGGAATTTCTTCACAGAAATTTTCAAAGGCTTTAAAATGCTAATAGGAAATGTCCCAGGGAGAAATATATTCAGAAGCACTTCTCGCAGCTCTTTGACTACGGAAGTTTGTGCCTTGTTTTGTTTTCATTTTGCGTGTGTTGCTGCTTGGGACACCAATCAGCATGTCAGTGTTTCACAGGGCAATTAGGGAAACAGCAATGGTCCAATCCCCACAGTTTATAAAAGAGACATACAAATAGTACTAAGGAGTGAGTGGGCCTTGTTCAAGGCCATACTCAGTGGTTAGTTAGTGGCAGAAATAGGAGCGGATATCTAACGTCCAGGTCCTTGAGCTGGCAACCCGGGATAGATACAACGAGTCAAATGTTTACTAATTTTTCCTAAATGGTTACTAATGATCAAGTCAAATGGAATTACCATCCATACTTACTATGCAAATTAAAAATAAAACCAAGTTACCCTTTGCCTATAGAGAATTACAACAAAGAAATGCCTATAGGAAAAGCTAAATTTCTCAACCAAGACAAAAGCAGGATTAACAGGGTTAACACTTCTTGGAGCTGCGAAGGAAACTAATCTCTTGGCTGGATATTCTGCAACAGCTGTATAGCCCTCTGCAAAATATCAGTTTTCTTGCTAAAAATATGGCAGTGAGAACCTTGAGGCCATATTGAACTCCTTCTCCCTTGGCTTTGGCCAAAATGAGATTTCAGCCTGATGTGAGGTGGAGGATATTTGATTCACTGAGCTTGCTGTTAAGCCACTAAAGACACCTCGCTCCTTTAAAATAATTTATTTTAAATGGTGCTAGAGGGCTTAGAATTTCCTTTTTCTTCACAAAATCATAGTTGTCAGAATGACAGGGAGTACAAATTTACTTAAACATCATTTGGATTTAATCATGATATTGGAGGAAAGAAGTAAAAGCTTGAGAGGAAAAAAAAAAGCAAACTGCTGCTTGACTGTTACATTAAGATGATAGATAACTAAAAGCTCCAAGAATAAGAAGTTTCCTTTCATAGCAATTCCAAACTTGATCTCTGAGTTTCACTGACGCATGATAAACAGAATGCTATTTTCATGCCACCATCTTGTCTTCTTTGTGGCCCAGTTACTTCATTGTCTCCATGTCTTTTGATTTGATAAATTCATTAACAGGAAAACATTTGCAGTTAATAAATTAGTTATTTCCAGAGCTGTAGTTTCTATAGAGATAACGAGAACCATGATCACACAAAATCATGAATCTCTTATGATGATTTTCTAGACTCACTGCCAGAAAATAATAGAGAAAAAGAGAATCCTAAAGGACTAGAGAGTGCTTAAACAAAGAGTTTGATATATACCAATTTCATTCATTTGCTCACTAATTCATTCATTTAACAAACATGTTATGAACTCTAATAAGCAGAGCACTGCACTCATTCATAGCAGAAAGCTATAAGGTATATGATACAGCTAATAACAACATACTGTAGAATACAGAGGAAGGAACAAATAATTGTCATTAGGAAGACTTGGAAAAGTTTCATGGAAGAGGAAGCACTGATTCAGGCCTTGAAGTATGAGTAAGTTTTCACAGATGGAGAGGGAGGGGTATACAGGCACTCTGGGCTTAGAGAACAGTAAAAGTGGTAGACAAAAGGCCTAAACTTAAAAGCAGAATCTGGCCAGAGCACAAAAGGCTAGATCATGGAGGTTACTGAATTCTACACTAAGGTGTCTAGAAAAGTCTATTGGTAATCGATGCCATTGACCAGTTCTGAAACAAGGGTCAAGGATAAGCCAACTGTCACAATTCAAGCAAGTAGGTTCAGTATCTCTAACTAGAATCTTCTTGGTAAAAACAAGTACACTGGCTACTTCAAAAGTAACAGACTGAGCAGGCAGTCAGATGTGGAAGGATTAAGGGAGATAGAGGAGTCGATGACTCAGGTTTCCAGTAGGGGAGATAGGATGATGATGACGAAAACAGCTAACATTTGTTGAGTGCTTCCTAGATTCTAGGCAATTTCTAGCTGCTGGCAATTAATAAATCTAGTGAGAGCTTTTGTCATTTTGCAGCTGGTAAAGCACTTACCATCTACCAAGGCACAAAGAGATTAAGTACTGTGCCCACGGTCACACAGCTAATCAGTGTGAGCTCTGGAAAGTGAAGGTGGGTTGCCCAACTCCAGAGCCTGTGATTTAAACCATTATACTACAGCTGCCACTCTAAGAAATAGATTGATGCTATCTTCAACTAAGAGAACCCAATGGAAGTCCTATCAAGGTAAAAGATAATGAAGAAGGGGAAATGAACTTGACTGGAACCATATGCAAAGGTATGTGCTTCCTAGCCCTTACTTCAGCATCTGAATTATATGAGATGCATTAGGAAAATAATTGACTCCCTAAGAAATATCTCTTATGTAGAAATCCAAATGAACAGGATAAATGCTACCCAATATCACAGCTATATAATGCCTCACGACACTGCAAAAAATTATCTGGGGGATGTTGGGAATTAAATGATAGGAAATGCTTTTTTTCATTTCCCTTTGGTTGGACTTGCTTTTCAAATATTTTTCTCCACATTAGTATGACATAAACTCAATTGTCTGCTCCTTTGCAACCCAGACAGGTGACAGCAGAAGCCTTGTTTACTGGGTGAAGCGTTGAGGCATCATGTCCCAAACTGCCTTATTTCCTTCTTCCTAACTGATAATACAGAGTTACCTAATCATCAAAAGAGTTTTACATGTTACATAATCATTAAAAAAAAAAAACATCTCTTTTAAGCATAGATTGCCTCTATTTAGAACACATTTTCTTTCCTTCACGTTCTTTAAAAGGTTGCCTTTTCTCATTATTTTTACTCCTTGACTTCAATTTTCTACCAGTCATTTGCCTTCTAATCCAACAATGTACTACAATTGCTATTTCCTAAATTACCAATGATACATCAAGGATGACTCCTGCTATTTGGGTAGTGTTTAACACTGTTCATCCCTCCTCCTTGAAACTCATTATTTTGGTGGTTTGGAGGGCATCATCCTCTCCTGGCTTCCTTCTTATCTCTATAGTTTCCTTACTCCCAGTTTTCTTTTTGAGTTCTGATTTCACTGCCAATCATTTAAATCAGTGATTTAAAACAGGGCTTTACAGATCCTGTCTCTGTGAGTGTGAACTGGATTTATTGACTCATCTCTAATGAACAGAATACCAGACATGATAGGATGCCACTACTGAAATGAAGCTATAAAATGATTGTGGCGTCCATTTTGGGAGTGTCCTCTCTTGCTTTCTCTTGGATTACTCACCCTGGGGAAGTCAGACGTCATGTCATAAAACAGACCTGTGTAGAGGCCCATGTAAGGAGGGACAGAGCTCTGCCAACACCATATGAATGAGTTTGAAAGAGGTGCCCCTTCAGTCAAGCATTCAGATGAGACCACAGCCAGGACCAACCAGTAGGCAGCAACCTAATGAGAGACCCTGAGCCACAGGCACCCAGCTAAACCCCTCATGGATTTTGACTCACAGAAACTGAGAGGTAATAAATGTTAATCGTAAAACAAGCTCCCTCTCCCCGCCACTCCAGCCCTTATTTGCAGCATCCCGTCACCCCTGCCATAATCTCCTGTACTTTCCACTACCGGAACCATTCAACCAGAGTGGTTCTGTTTTCATCTCTCCTGCACATTGACATTTCTCACACAATTTCATTTGCACAACCATTTCCACACTAAAAATTACTTCGAAAACCAATGTCCTAAATGTTGTTGGTTTTAAGGTTCCATCCTTGGCCTATTTATCTTCTCACTTTACCCATTTTCCCTTAGAAACCACAGCTATTTCCATATCAGTGCTACCTCCCCTATAAATTATAGTGTCCAAAGGCATATTCCCAGGCTTCACTGACCCTAGGCCATCTCCATTTGAATGTTCCAAAGACACTTGAAAATGACTATGCCCAAAACTTTCTTGCAAAATCTTTTTTTCTGGGCAGTGCAAGAGTAGTTCAGTGGTAAAATTTACATCTGACATGAGACAGTCCCTGGTTCAATTCCTGGAACGTGCACATGCCAAAAAAAATATATATATATATATATATATTTTTTCTCTACTATCATCATCTCTGCTTCAAGTTGTCCCACTCATTCCCCATTTTCTTCCAATCATCTCTTAAAAACCCATAAAATCCATCTTATAAATATGGGTCTATATTCTTTATATCCATTCTTACTCCCTTGGTTAGGGCCACCATTATTTCTGCCTTGATTATTTCAACATCCTCCTAACCTGTCTACCCAGATCCATACAATATAGAAGTAGAAAGCACTGAGGACATCTTCTGATTTCAGGCCGTCTACTTTGAATCATACTGCTCTCACTTACTAGTGCCGTGACACTGGACAGATTAATTAACTCCTCCAGCTTAGTTTTCCTCATTTATAAAATGAGGATAATAATAGTACTTACTGCATAGGGTGGTTTTTGGTATATTAGCCGATCCATATACCACATAGAGAACACTGCCTGGAACTTAGAAAACTATTAATAAATGTTAGTGATAATTGAAAGGCTGTCTAACAATAGTGTTAAGGATCTGAAAAGCCAACTTGTTGGATTTGAATTCTTATTCTGTCAGTAACTGTGTAATTGAACCTGGGCATGTTACTTTACTGCTCTGTGCTTCATCTGTAAAATGAAGATAATAGCAACTTTTATTTTAGTTCCTCGTTACCAGAGCAAATATCACACAATGGGTTGGCTTCAACAATGGGAAGTTATTGGCTCACAGTTTTGAGGCTAGGAGAAATCCTTATCAAGGCATCATCAAGATGATGCTTTCTCCCTAAAGACTAGTGTTCTGGGGCTGTCTGAATTTCTTTCTGCTTATAAAGGACTCCAGTAATAGGATTAAGACCCACCCTGCTTGAGTTGGGCCACACTTTAAGTGAAGTAACCTCATCAAAAGGTTCTACTTACAGTGGGTCATACCCAATGGAAAGGATTAAGAACATGATTTTCAGAGGTACATGTCTCCAAACACCACAGTACCCAACACATAAAGTTGTCATGAGGTCTACCCGAGTTCATACGTGTGAAGCATATTGAAAAGTTCTGGCACATACTGAACACAAGCCAAACATTTTATTTTATTACTATTATTATCCATTCTGTGCCTTTTAGATCCATTAATTAACTTGCAAAAGTGATATTCTAAACCTTAGATCTGATAATGACATTCCCTTGCTTAAAAATTCTTTGATGGTCCACCTATTACCTACATGAATATAAGAACCTTAATGATGACGGCAAAGTTCTCAAGCTTAATCTCCCTTCACCCTGTCTCACTGTTCAGACTCCAATTAGTCTAAGCTACTTGACCTTCCTCAAATTGGCCATGTTCTCACATGTCTTCCTATCACTGCAAAAGTTTCAGCCAGAAATGCCCTCTCTACCCTACTGCCCCAGCTAATTGCCATCCCTCCTTTCAAAATTTAGATAATGATATCAAGTTCTAGGAAACTTCCCTAAACACCACTAAAACCCATGCAACATATATACATAAACAAGCACAGCCACACATGCTGATAGATTCTTCCTTGAGAGTCCATCGTTCTCTATGCACATCTCTATACCTGGTATCAAATAGACTGTAATTAACCATGTACCGTTTTCTCTCCAGCAATGAGTAGGAGCATCTGGAAAACTGTAGGCATTTCATAAATATTTAATCAATGAATAAATGAGGCCTCTAATCTACCATTTCCCTTTTTGCTTGTTAGGATGCACAAGCTTTCTGTATTTTGCATCTACAGAAAACATCTGTGATGCTGCCTTGATGTAGTGGTGGTAGGAACTGAAGGGACTCTCAATCAAGATCAGACAAACCCATGGGCTCTCAACAATGAGGAATCCTGGGAGACACTAGAGACTTTGCAACAAGGTGTATGCGCTGCTTTGAAGGGATTTATGTACCCTAGAAAAGCCATGTTTTAATCCTAATCCCATTTTGTAAAGACAGCCATTTCTTCTAATCCCTCTTAGTACTGTATGTTGGGAACTTTAATCAGATTATCTCTATGGAGATCTGACTCAATCAAGTGTGGGTATTAAACTTGATTAGGTGGAGACATGTCTCCACCCATTCCAGATGGGTCTTGATTACCTTACTGGAATCCTTTAAAAGAGGAACCATTTTTGGAGAAAGCTTCAGTATGACATAGCCACAAGAAGCAGAGAGTCCACCAGCCAGTGACCTTTGGAGGTGAAGAAGGAAAACACTTCCTGGGGAGCTTCATGGAACAAGAGGCCTGAAGAGAAAGCCAGCAGATGCCACTGTGTTCATCATGTGCTTTTCCAGATGAGAGAGAAACCCTAACTGTGTTCTCCATGTGCCTCTCCACTTGGGAGAGAAACCCTGAACTTCATTGACTTTCTTGAACCAAGGTATCTTTCCCTGGATGCCTTAGATTGGACATTTCTATAGATTTACTTTAATTGGGACATTTCCACGGCCTAAAAACTGTTAACTTGCAACTTATTAAATTCCCCTTTTTAAAAGCCATTCCATTTCTGGTATATAGCACTCTGGCAAGTAGCAAACTAGAACAATGTCCAACCCAGTTCAAGTGAATGATGTCATAAAAATATCTCCAAGACTATCTAGTCCATAGCTTCAAGCAGAGGCACACCTGGCTATATAGTCTACTATTTAAAACACACACTCCCGCTAAATATCTCAACAATTTTTGTGAACTTGAAAACTTTTGACACTTCAAGCAAAAGCTTCAGACCAATAACTCCAATAAAGTTAGGTTTGTGTATCATTGGCCCAAAACTCTCTAAGCAGTCAGGTGCCATGGACTAGGGCTCCATTAGCCAGTGAGTGTATTGATTTCCAGTTGGGGAGGGTCAAGGTCTGACTCCTTCAGTAAGTACCAAGAAAAGTACATAAAGAGACATAAGAGTTTCCTGTCTTTTAGATCTAATCAAGGAGCTGCTAATTTCCTGGTTCTTAAAAAACAAATAAATAAAAGAATGAGGAGTCTATGCTTTTTTCTCAATCAATATATCCTGAAGAAGAAAAATAATCCCTCAGAAATGATATGTGCTGCAGAAAGAAATGGGAGAGACTGTCTTTGGGCCACAACAAAAACTGTACAGTGTCAGTATTGCTAATGGGCCCTCCTCCTGAACCCACTCATCTCATAATGATTCTAAATATGTAAGGTGAGCAAAGCTAATTTTCTCAAAGAGAGCCTATGCTTTGCAGCTTGGAAAGAGAAATAAAAGTAGAACTACACCATAAAAACTGATTAATAGTGATAAAGAAATTGTTCTCTTTACATTTCTAACACAGAGAAATGGAATTGCTTTGCAATAATGTATTTTCATTACTAGAGTAAGGCAGTAATGATCAGGGTAAGAATGACAGATGGACTTTTTTAACCTTGCAGTCTATACAGAATGTGATCTTTGGTATTTCCTTTGGCACAAACAGTTTTCACGCATATGTTGGCTGGAAGTTTGTATACTGCTGCAGAAATAGGAAATAGAAGTAATAAACAAATGACTGCAATATTTTATATAAAAAAAATACAACTCAGAAAAAGTGACAGCAGAATAGACTAAAGAGTTGACCTGACTGAGAAATAAGATGTCAGTTTAAGTTAACAACAATTGAGAAATGATTGTCCTGCAAATGTGAACCCAAGAAAGTATATATAGGGCTACGCAGTGTTAGTTAACTCATCCTGTACCATAAAACCACTCTAGACTTTGGGGGGAAAGGAGTTACTGCTTTGAAAACAAAATCTACAGTTTTATCTTCAAACCTGTAATATATCCCTGTTACATAACCACACGGTAAAAGACAGTAACTTTATCAGTCCTCAAAGCAAGGGATTGATAAAAGTCGGTCTTGAGAGAGGGCATTCTATAGCTATGTATTTGGCAATGGGCTAGAACTCTTGTAGCCCAGTGGTACGGAGAAATGCAACACAGTGGAGGAGTTGACAGGGATTTTGAAGAGACACATCACAGGAGGATTTCTCAACAGCAATAGGCACATGTGAAGGAGTTAGTCATCAGAGAAACGCAAATTAAACAATGAGATGCCACTGTCTACCCACAAGAAAGTCCAAAATAAAAAAGACTGACCAAACAAAGTTTTGATGAGGATGTAGAACAATCAGAACTCTCTTAATGTTGCTGGGATATAAAATGGCACAATCACTCTAAGGAAAAGAAGGTCTGATACCTTCTTATAAAATTCGGGGAGGTGCGGTGGTGGCTCAGTGGCAGAATTCTCGCCTGCCATGCTGGAGACCTGGGTTCGATTCCCAGTGCCTGACCATACCAAAAAGAAAAAAAAAGTTGAACATACATTTATGCCATGACCCCAAAATTCCACTCCTAGTTACCCAAGCTAAGTGAAAACATATGTTCACAAAATGCCTTTCTAAAGATAGTTCATAGGAGCTTTATTCATAATAGCTAAAATCTGGAAATAGCCCAGGTATCTATCAATAGGAGAAAGAATAAAAATTGGATATATTCACACAATGGGATACTACTCAGTAATATATGCGCAACAACATACATACATCTCAAAAGTATTATGGTGATTGAAAGAAGCCTTAACTGAAAGATTACACTGTCTGATTCCATTTATATGAAATTCTAGAACTCTTCTTGGAAATGGGGGTAGAGCGGCTGGGAAAGGGCAAAAGAGAACTTTCCGAGGTGATGGTAATCTTCATAAAATTCTGTATATGTCCATAGGGTTTTGAGTCGAACAGATGTGTACATTTGTCAAAACTCAATGTATGTACCCTTGGAATTTGTGCATTTTATGTGCATAAATTTTATATCAAAAGAAAAGATCTGTAAGCAGATATTAAAGTATTCAATTTTACACATGCTGAAGTATTTAGGGGGAAGTGTACTAATATCTGCAATTTACATTTACATGCTTTGAAAAATGAGATTGATGGATGGATAAAGGGGTGGGCAGGTGGATAGATATGTAAAAAAAGCAAGTATGCCAGTGTTAAGTGCAAAATACACACAAAAAGTACAAATATCTTTGGGCTTTGCTGTATGTTTGAAGTTGTCATAGCAAAATGTTGGGAAAATAAATCTGTTCCCCCCAACAGATCAGATACATTTCAAAAAAGATGGCTCTGAATGTGGGGCACTCATTAAATATTCTCAGAGAAGTGTTGCCACAACTTTAAATACTGGTTTGTTTCTCTTCTCAACCAGCAGAAGTATAAATACTTCAACTTTTTTCCTCTGCCCTGGAGCTTTGTTAGTCAAAGCATGAATCAGTAAGTGTTGCTACAAGGGACTTAGATATAAATGCCGAGTCTCAGGCCCACCCCTGCCCACTGAATGAGAATCTGCATTTTAACAAGCTGGTGATTCATGTACGTATTAGAGAATGGGGAGCACTGGCTTCTGGTTTAGCTGTTCCGAGGCACCTCTGGATATCTACCTTTCTGAACTCTCCTTCCAAGTCTCTATCACAGGCTCCTTTTCTCCTCTCCGCCCTGTGTAAACTGTAAAATGCTGTGACACTCTTCAACACTTGCACTACAAATCTTGCTCCCACCCCAGCTTTGGCAATCTTCTCCAACTATATGCTGAAGTCTCCTATTCCTGCATCTGCAGCCACTCTCTTGAACTCCAGGCCTATATATTCAATCACCTATTGACAATTTTTCTTTCAGTGTCTCAAGACTCACTGTATCAGAAACTGAGTTCATCTTTCCTACCAATATAACACTCTTCTCCTCTCCAAACCTGATGTCTCAGTTAACGGTGCCACATTGCATCCAAGCCTCCAAGGACAACGTCATGTGAGATTCCTCTTTCCTCTACTTTGTACAATAACCACGAACCTGTTCACCCAACTTTATCAATATCTGAGAATGGTCACCATCTTCTCCCTCCCCTTGCCACTGATGAAGCTTTTCCTCCACATGTTGGCTTTGGAAACCTTAACAGCTTCTCCCGCCTTTGGCTAAGCACTTCTCATCCAACCACTGCCAAAGGGGTTCAGCTAAAATAAACTCTCATCACACCTCTTCTTTGTTTTTGACAGTTTTCAATAATGAGCCTCACTTTCAGCATAAAGCTCAAATTAGTTGAGCCAACAAATAACTCCTGTGTCTCAAGACACATATTCTGCCATTCCTATACCTCGGTTGCATAGCCTAAGCAATGGGAAAGATCTACAGCTTCTCAACTGCTCTTTCGCACCCCAGTGCTTTGGCATACTACTTCCTCTTCCTGGATGACAGTATCGTAAGAGTGGTTAAGGCTACCCAATCTGGAATAAGATGAGCAGGGTTCAAATCCCAGCTCTAGTTGAAGAGTCCAGCTCCTGGGCAAAATCCTATTTTTGTGATTTTTTTTCAGACCCGACCATAGGCAATTACAAAGCCTTTACCTACAGGCCTCACAGAGGAAAGCTGCCCTTCCTACCCAGACAGAATGCACAGCCAGTACTTTGCAGTCTCTGAGGGGAGTTGCAGTCAAGGACCCCAGGCCTGTCCTACACTTACCCATCTCTGCATTCTTAGTCCATGGTCTTCCTCAGGGATTACTGCTGCGTTTCTTACCAGGCAGAGGAAGGGAAGAACTTGAAGATACTTTTCTCCACTCTGACACAATAGTCAGTACTTTCCCACACCTACTTCTCCCCACAAATCCTTAGGTCTATAAAGCTGCAGGGGCCATTCGTTCAGGGCTCCCTCAGCAGTGAGCCACAAGTCTGTGGCTGTTCCATCCGGGCAAACCAAACAGCAGGGAGCCCGGGCAGGTTGTTCTTCCAGTTAACTGATTGCTTTTACCATGGTAGTAAGTGATTCAAGACTTCAGGTTATTTCCATTTTGCCTTTGATTGTTTTAATTGCTATGTTTGACACCTGGCAGATCAGCTCTACTCGCTCAGCTCAGTTCAGCTCTTAACACTATTATGCAACCTTGGTTATGTTACTCAATCTTTAAGACCCAGTTTACTCCCTTGTAAAATGGGAGGGACAAATGCGATTTATACGCATAAGTGTGCATGAATAAAGTATGTTCTATTAATCCAGACTTTAAAGAGATCTGCAAAAATATAAAACAATGACCTTTGTCTCACTGTATTTTTAATTTAGAAAATATAGTGAATTTCATAAAATATGCTTTTGTGTCAAAATGTAACAGGATAATGATTGTTGTTATATGCAGATAAATTAATATTTTTTTAATTTAGGTTTTAGGTTCTAATATGATAAGTTTTGATAGATATAACCTACATAAACAAAATTGTAACAGAAATTAAGATTTAAGGGATGATTTTGATTACTGAATCACTATATAGATATTTTTGCTTTCTGGTATATTGGAGTAGATAGAGGGGAATATCTGAAATCCCTAAACTATAATTCAGTTGCCCTGATTTCTGAAATGATTGTAGAAGCCCTCACCATGTACCTTTGTGACTGTACGAGCTGTTACTCCCTTTATCTGGTCATTTTCTTGTAGGGCAAAGGCCCTAATGCTAATGAAGAATTGGAATTTGGCCATTAACTAGTTTCAGCCCCAGACATTTGTGATTTGTAAATCACACCAGCTAGACTCTGCTAGTGAAAGAAAAGTTGTCTCCCTTTCTTTCCACTTATACCCTTAGTACTGAAATGATAGCTCTGCCTCCCCTCCTTTCAGTTTATATTCTCCTATTGAAATGATAATAGTAACACTGTTTCCTTTCCTTCTTTGAGCTTGCTATTTGAAATGCTATGTGATAGCTATGAATGCCATTCACCTCCCCTTGCTAAAGTCCTTAAAAACCTTGAACCCCCTAAACTCGGAGAGACAGATTTTGGGCTGCTAGACCATCTGCTCTGCTACTACGCACCATGTAATAAATTCTTTCTCTCTTTGAAATCCCAGTGTCTCAGGAATTGGTTATTGAGGGTGTGGGGCAAAAGAATCCATGGCCTTTCTCCAGTATCAAATTTAAAATTGAAAAGTTTCCTTATGCAAGACACTTAAGAACCTCCTTTGTACAGCCTTTATCAAGAGTTTGCAGTCTATTGTTTTTTTTAATTTGTTACTTGTTTCTTGTTTATCTCCATCTATCAGATTGTTAGACACGAGAAGGTCTAGACAAGACTTATTCACTGATGTATCCTGCCCCTAAAAAAGTAAACTGGCAAATACTAGGTGCTCAATAGATATTGGTTGCATGAATGAATTGCTATCTTTAAAATGAAGAAAAAGTTTAAAAGAGGTTGAATTATGTGCCTAAGGTCACACAACTAATAACTGGCAGAGCTAGAATTCCAATTCTGCTTTGTCCTTTAAAATCTCATGTTTTTAATTAAATTACTCCACCAAACTTCCTTTGCAGTGAAGATTTAGAGGTGTTCTGTTGTAACTGAGAAATCAGGATTATGGGATGATTTTGATTTCTGAATCATTGTATAGATATTACTTTTTGCTTTTTGGTATATTGGAGTAGACAGAGGAAAATCCCTGAAATCTCTAAATTGTAATTCAGCTGCCTTGATCCTTGAAAATTATTGTATAACCCTTATCTTCTGCCCCTGTGATTGTAAAAACCTTGTGACTCACCTTCATTTGTACCCTGTTACCCAGTTTTTCAACTTTAGAGTCTTGTAATGACTAAAGACCCTAATGTTCATTAACAAAGGATTTTGGGTCAGGCCAGAACTAATCCACCCCAAATCCAAAGCAATCTTGATTACAAAGACTTGGATCTAACCAAAACAGGCCTACCCGACATGCACAGTAGTTTAGATGTTTGCCTGCAAGTCACCTATACCTCATTCTGCCAGCCATTTTCTTACACATGTTCTGTGAGTACGCATGTAATCAGTCTGCTCCTGCTCAATAATTATATCACCTCTAATCACCTCATCTGGGGCCACTGTGTTCATTATCTGAAACCTTACCCATCTTTTCTCTAATAAAACTATCAGAATTACTGCAGTTTAGAGAGACAGACTTTGGGCCACTAGGCCATCTGCTGTGCTACTAAGCACCTACTAATAAACTCTTTCTTTGAACGCAGTGTCTCAGGAATTGGTTATTGAGAGCATCGGGCAAAAGAATCCCTGTCCTTTGTCCATTAACACTGTGACAGCAACATCTAGCTTTAAAATCAACAAATTTCTAGCTCTTAAGCACTTTTATTGATAGTATTTTATGTTTGACATGAAATTATTCTAGCATTACAGGGAACCTTAAAAGGAATTAGGCCAACTGCTTGCAGACTATAGGGGATTGAACTGTATACTCCAGCTTGGACAAGTTCCTGGTTTTGGACTCATTCTAGTGGATGTGGTCCATCATAAATAAGCTCTCTTCAAAATATTCCATCAGTTAAGGTGCGGCTTCACTGATTCAGGCTGGGCTACAATCCAGATTACCAGAGTGCTTTATAGCAGAGTGAAAGTCAGACAGAGAGGCTGCCACATGCACTGCCATGTGACAGAAAAGCCAAGGACCAAGGATGACCAGCAGCCAGCCAGCTGCAGAATGCCGCAGTGTTCCAGAAGAAAGCATCGCTTTGCTAATGCCTCAATTTTAGCCTTCTCTTAGCCTCAACACCCTGAGCCAATAACTTCCCATGGTTTAAGCCAACCCTTTGTATGATATTTGTTTCAGCAGTTGGAAAACTAAAACATAGACCTACCCAGGGACCCAGAGTGAATTATTCATACACCTGAGGACCTGAGCCCCTGAGCTCCCATCAGTTCCCATTAGGGCGATGTATATGGAACCGAGACTTGGAAATCACATGATGTGGCTTTCATTTCTTCTCCTCGCCCCCAGCTTTTTCTTTTCTAAAACCCCAGATGATGAGGAGAGGAGACGAAGAAATGGGGCCTAGTAGGTCAAGTTAAAAGCATTGGCTTGCTGACCACCGAAGACATATTTTTTTTTCTGTAGTTGACGCCTTAACTTATAAGCCTAGACCTCTTTTAGGGGTGTGCCTTGATGAATGAATGACACTTGGCTTCACAAAGCAGGCCCTGCCTGATGAGAGGCTGGAACATATGAAGTAGAAGCACAAACCAACAATTCCAGTATGTGCAGAGGCACAGCCTACAAGCCTTTAGAAAACCAGGTCTCTGGAAAGACCCTTTACAAGTCTCTCTTGTAATTTAATCACTTTTCTTTTGAGACACAAAACAATCCAATAAACAGAAATACTTTCTTAGCAAATCATTTCGAATGCTGCAAGGCAGAAACCAAAGCAAACATGAAGCAAGCCGTCACTAAAGGAAATGTTCATGTGTACTCGCAGGTAACAACATAGGTGAGGAATAGAAAGAAAAGGGGCACCGTGGCTCCTATGCTTTGCCCTAACAGCGCTCAGGGAAATACCAGTTTCACACCAATTCCAATGTCCAGGGAAGTACTCATGATCAGTGTTGGTCTTAAGTGCTTAGTAGCTACTTAGAGTGATAAGCTCCCCAAGTTGTAGGACATAGTGGATGAGCAACAATGACTAATTTTCTGCCATGCCAATACATATTGCAAGCATTCACCATGAGTATGCTTCCCAAATTTGAAAACACTATGGCTGTAAGGAAAACGAAACAAATTCTGTTATCTTTAGCAGAGAAGGTTAAATTCATAAATCAGGGTGGTTTATATACTTCTGTTGGTAGGAATGATATTTTACCTTTAGAGAGATCTTATGTTCAGATTTCAGCTGTCAGATGAAAATATTGACTTTGCCTACCACAAAATATAAAATAGTAACATCTATCTCTTCCAAAGGAAATTCAAATAGCTTATATTTTATTTGGGGGGGGAGGGGTGGCAGGGCAGGCAATGGCATTAAAGAAGCCAAAGAATTAAGTTCAAACTAATTAATAAGAAAAGGTTTATAAATCCTTTGCTAAATATTTTTCCCTTCCCTTGTGTGATGGTTGGGTTCATGCGTCAACTTGGCTAGGTGATGCGGTCCAGTTGTCTGGTCAAGCAAGCACTGGGCTATCTAATGCTGTGAGAACATTTCGTGGACTTAAATCATCAACACGTTGATGGCATCTATGGCTGATTACATCTGCAGCCAGCTACAGGGAGTCTCTTCCACAATAAGTGATGTTAAATCTAATCAGTTGAAAGCTTTAAAGGTGGAATCAGAAGACAGAATCTCTCTCTCCACTTCCGCCAGCCAACCTCTTCTGGGGAGTTCATTTAAGATCTTCATTGGAGTTGCCAGCTCATGGCCTGCCCTGTGGAATTTGTACTCACGCATCTCTATAGTTGAGTGATACACTTTTATAAAATTTCATATTTACAGATATCTCCTGTTGGTTCTGTTTCTTCACAGAACCCTGACTACTACACCTTGATACTACTTATTTTATTTCTATATCCCATCTATGTAATATCTACGTCAGTACAAAGTGCTTAATTCATTTTTTGTTGAATTAATTTTAAATACAGTGGTTCTCAAAGTCAGGGCTGAGGACTCCTGGCCAGCAATGATGTGCTAGAGCTGGCTTCTATCATCTAGCAAGGGCAAGTCATCTAATTTTCAAGAATCCTGCAAGCCATTTATTAAACATAACCATTATTAAAAATTGAATCACAAAAACTATTAGACAAACTATATTAGAATAAAAATGATAAGTATTCAAAACCCATCACTTAATTATTTTCTTACATTTTACTATTACCTATGCTCTTGAAATTGTTTATATTTATTGTATTTGTAAGGTAGAAACACTATATATTGGTATGCCACTGTGCATCTCTTCCCAATTGTACATTATCAGCTATAATCAGAATATTTGTACTATAATCAGAAATCAACAGATGCTATAAATTAGGTGTTTCCTCCCCTGATGAGCTGGTTATTAAAACATTTACCAGTATACCACTTCCTGGGGGCTCCCTAGACCTTTCGGGGAAAGCTAGGTCCTTCCTTTTCAACTATAGATCTGTGTGAGATAAGATTTTATTCATATATGTTAGCCAAAACAACATATTGAAGCATACTGAATGCAGAAACAGATATGAGACTACTATAAGTCAGATATTAAAGCGATTTTCAAAAATGTAAAACTATTCCCCTGCATCTCACTAAGTTTTTCCTTTTTCATAAGAATGTCTTATTTGTGTTAGCATGTAATTTTTTTGTTAATTTTAAGTAGTTTTTCAATTTCTCTGTCTTAAATTATAATGCAGTGAAGTTTGATAGATGAAACCCACATAAACAAAAGTTCTTTGATATCTTCAACAATTTTTTTAAGAAGGTAAAGAGGTCCTAAGATCAAAAGGTTGAGAACTGATTTAATAAAGAATAAATCCCATTGATACTTTCCATCCCAACTTACTCTGATTTATATCTCTATTTTCATGTTGGGTGTACACACACACACACACACATTGTATTCACCTCTGTGTGTTTGACTTTGTGTAGTGAAACTAGAAGAGCAGGTTTGAATTCTTGTTTGTGTGACCTTGGGAAATTCATTTACCGTCTTCAAATCTTTATTCCTCTATTTGCAAAAAAGACAATGCTAGACAAAATGATCTCAATGAACCTTTTTTTTCTAGCTCCTTAGATTCTGTATGAGAATTATTAATGAGATTTATTCCTAGTTTGAAATCAGGAATGTTTTTGCTTTGTCATCATTTTCATACTTCCAAACCACATCACTGCTGTCGTTAAAAATCTTTTCCTCCTGAACGCCTGATCCCAAAAGGATTTACCATTCGACTACATCACTACAGTTACAGAAGTCACTACTTCCAATTGTCAAAAACAAATAAACAAACAAACAAAAAACCCACATCAGTTCTGGACTAAACCATATGCCGTGCAACAGACGTAAAAACACGGTGAAAATCAACAAATGCCACGGTTTAGGGTCACTCCATCCATCAGGTGGAAAATGAAATGCCTAAAGCTGGCATGAAATGCGACTGAATTTAATAAAGCAAACTGTTAACCTGGTCCCTGCTTTGCATCTCCCCACAGCCACAGAGTTATATGGGAAGCATGTGCTGCTTGACTATTTTCTCTTCCCTGTGCAAATATCGCAAATTAGTTAGTAATCTGCTCGCTGTCCTTAAGTGTGTGTGAATTATCAGTCTTGATGTCAGGCAAGTCCGCGTGTGCTTTGCCTCCGAAATCACTGCGGCAAAATGCAAATGATGTATGAAATAAAAGGCCCTTGCCAAGTGCTCCAAGACACTTTCAAATCACATCTGCGTCTCCTTTCTCTTCCCGCGCCCGCAGCCAGAGCGAGATGTGAAATCCTACCCCAGTCTGCTAGGAATTCAATTTCCAGATCCCTCCCAACGCCAGCCAAACGACCGCAGAAAACCCACCCCGCCGCCCGCGAAGCTGCCCGGGCGAGGCGCACGGCTCGGGGAGAGCGTGGGTGAGCGGGCGCCCCTCGCGTCGCTAGCCCCGGCCCGAGCTGAGCTCCCGGGACCTGGTCGGGAAAGGGCCCGGCAACCAGGGCTGCGCTAAAATGGCTGCCAGCAGCGCAGCTGCTGCGAGGCGAGCTGCTTTGTGCCCGGGGCAAGCTGCCGTCCCCACGCCACCCAGGGCGCACCCGCCTCCGGGCAGCATCCGAGGCGCTCCCCGTTCGGGGGCACTGCCCAAGGCCCAGGCGAAGCGACTGCAGCGGCTTCACTGAACGCTGTAGACAGCCACGTCCGCGCCGCCCTCCCCTACGCGGCACGTGCGGCGAGGCATCGCCATGGCAACCTCCTTTCTCCCGCTCTCTCATTATTGAACAGCTGAGACGGCGAGCGTCCCTGAACTTGTTACTGCACGAGTTAATGCGGTCCTCCGAGAGCTTGGTTTCCTAACTATTGTTCTTTGCGCAACCGACTGCTGCTTGAAGCTAGAAAAACCTAACCCGTGTGTTTCAAACGTTCTCCCCACCGTTCCCAGGCCAGCGCCTTGCAAGCATGTAAGGCGGTGCAGCCGACTAAACTGGCAACACAGAAGGATGCAGCTCTAACCCTAATTCCCAGACTCTAACCTTATAACCATTTTGACATTTGGAGGCTTCAGTTTCTCAGTATTATAAGCAGTTAATAGTTCTACAGCTACCTTCCCTCCCTCTTCGTCTCCCACCTACAATTAATGATGGAAGGTTTTATTTACATCTCTTTAGAGATGGCCTAAAAGCATATCCAATGATATGGCATTTCAGGAAGTAAATTGACCAACAATTATTCCTTTTAATTGTGAATAATTAAAAAAAAAAAACTCCAAAGGACAAGATAGTGTAAACTTGTATTAACAACATAAATTAAAATAACATAAGCAGGATATTTGGCAAGCATTTTTGTTGTTGTTGTCTTTTAATAATAACCGGTGTTGACACAGGTGTGGCAAAATATTCATATGTGGCTGGCGAGATGGTGAGTTCATACAATCTTCCTGGAAGCTGTTTTTTTAAAGAAATAATTTAGAGGTTTGAACAAACTATAGGTGCAAAGATGCTCATAACGGTAATGTTTACAATAGTTTTTTTCCCCTATCAAGCTAAATGTCAAAAATAGAGACTTTGTTAAAGGAATTAATTCAATGGGATACTGTGAATCCCTTAAAAATGAAATGAGAGGCTGCATAATTGCTTGAAAGATTATTTAAATAATTTATTGCTAAGGGAGAAATGGATATAAAATAGTGACTAATCTGATCCCATTTTTATTTTAAGTGTCTGTTGCAAGAAAAGTGCTGACAATATTTATCTCTGGGTAGTGGGATTACAGAGGACTTTTTCTTTTTGTCCTTATTCTTTCTCTGACAGTTACATGCATTATTTTACATAACAATAAAAGCTAAAAATTTGTTTTGTTCATTATTGTGTCAACAGTGTAATTTATACACTGTGTGTATTTAACAAACAAATATATTCATTTATAACCGTATAATCTGTTTACAAATAGATAAAAATTAAATATATTTTCCTCGTAGGAAAGTATGAAGATTTTAATAGAGAAAAGAATTCTTGATCCCTCAGATCCTCTGTTATTCCTCTCACATATTCAAGCACTTGCATTTCGTTTGGAAAGGAAATATTTCTTTAATTCTTTGCATTCTACCAAAGGAAACAAAAATAAGTTCCATTGAAAACATAATGATATCAAGGAATATTCATAAAACCTTTTAGTGTGATAAACCTCCGTTTGGGATTAAGATGTTCATTTTTTTGTTGTTGTTCTGTGCCTAGAGATTTTAAACTCGAAAAACAGTTGTTGATTTAAAATGGAAATCCATGAGTGATGAGAGGATCTGGCTCCTGGGCCAGACTGTGCTCAAAGTTTTCAAAACCACTTTCTCTGTACTCCTACTCCAGGTCCCAGGATGCAGGGAATGTCCTGTCATCTCATTCACACAAGACTCCTTGCTGCTTGGGGAAAGGGCTCTGTTCCCACCCTGAGAGCCAGCGTGACGGCTCTGTGTAGCTCGTGAGAAGCGTTGCTACGCTAGGGCACTCACTTCTGAAAAAACTCAGAGAGAAGCCAGGCTTGGCCTATGGTAACAATTAAATTGGGGACTTTAAAAACTTGACAACTGTTGGCTGTAAGTTATCCTGAGAATAAAAAAAATTCATAGACCTGGGCAAAGATAGAGCTAAAGAATGTTTGTTTTTGCAGTATTTATAACAGTCAAATTTTAGAATCCACCTAGATGTCCAAAAGTTAAAGAAATTATGTTACGGCTGGAGGGTAAAACTTTATGCAGCCTTCAAAAGTGAAGCTATTAAGAATATTTAATGATGCAGGAAAGTGCTCACAGTGTAGTGGTAAGTTAAAGCAAAGGCATATTAAAAATAGAATGTATGGTATGACCTCATTTTATAAAATTCTTATATGCACATAGTTAATATATTATATACAGAACTGCCAACTTAAATTCCAAAATGGTGTATTGCCAATTATTTCTGTTTTCACTTATTTTCTTTAAGTCCATTAATAATAAACTATTAATGGCTAAGTGATTATAAATAAAGTATTAATGGGAAAAAGTATATTTCATTAGAAGCCAGGGAAAGAGAATGCAAACTCTGATGACTTTTCAGGTCTGCTTTTGCAGGCACCTGGAAACTCTTTCAAAACTGCCCATTTTATAAACCCAGTAATTAAGGGATGATCCATTGCTCACATTACATATCATTCATCCAGACGAAAGTTCTAGGACCCTGTCTTTCTTTCCAACCTAAATTTTAGAGCAGATATGACACCATTCACCTGAGGACATCTGCTGAAAAGATTAAATCAAGCTAAAGGTTGTCCAGGTCCCACATAAGCAAATTCTATGCCTTCTCAGTGTGCATACATGCTATGAATTCTGACCTCATTTTCCATAAACTACTAATTTACAAAAGGAGAAGCGGTTGACCACATGACTCTCTGATTGAAAATCCACATGAACTCCCCAGTCAGGGTGCATGGCCAAGCTTTTCAGCATAGCCCTGCAGGCTCTTTATTACCTGGTCCCTGTTTACCACTCCAACCTCCTCACCCCCAGTGCTCAGCCTCACTGAGACTCCAGCAGCTCCACCAATTCAGCCTTGTTGTGCTGAACATTATTCTAATTCTCCCACCACACCTATGGAGTATTACTCTAATATTCTTTTTCCCATTTTACTGATGAATAAACTGGGGCACAAAGAAGTCAGACAATGTTCCCGTCATCCACAGTTAATAAGCATTCGAGTCTGGACCCAAAAAGCCTGTTAACTGTTGTTCTGCCGCCAAGATGCAGTCGTTTCCCAAATAAATCCTTAGCTTCAGTGACTCTCTGCCTTGGCTCTGGCGCTTCCATCTATGTAAGGTCCTTCCACTTTGCCGGTAACACACAGACTTTTCTTTAACAAGAAATGTATACTGTGTCTCTTTTGAAAAGTCTTCTTCAATCACCCTAGGCAGGTTTAAGGGTTTTCCTCTATGTTCTCATATGCACCTCAGATATGGTACTTATCCCATTGCCATAAGGGAGATTTACTTATATCCCTCCACCATTGATATATAAGCCCTTGAAAACTAGGGTTCAAATTTCTATTCATCTTTTTATCTCCAGTGCCCCTCGCACATGCCACACAATGCCTGATGCAGAAGAGGGACATAAGAATGGTTGCATGTATGCATGACTGGGAAAAGTACCATGTAGCCCCAAAACATGGTAATGTTCTATCACAACAGCCACTGTCCCCCTTTTAGGGTAAGTGCTATGTAGACCAACACTGGACTAGTAGCCAGAAGACCAGTGTAACATTAGCTTTAACCCTAAAGTACCATCTTTGCCTTGCTGGTCTCTGGAAAAATGTGGACATATCATTAGGGAGCCGAGAGAGACTATTAAGAGGACCCATTAAGACTATTATCAGGGATTATTTTAGCCAATTTGCCAGTTATTCTATTAGGAAGGAGGCCCTCAAAAGGGCAGGGCAGAGGATGGCTGAGTAAGATAAAGGGTTTAGAACTCAGCATGTTGCCAAGTAAGGGCACACCTTGATGGGGCCCTATAGTGAGTGGGTAGCTGAGAATAGCACGAGCACTCTGGGTGTCTCTGGCAGTTCACACATTTCTTATCTCATCGATTTCACCTAGACAGGACTGAAAGTCATGGCCTGTCCATGTCAGCATTCTTGAATAGTCAAAAGTTATTCCTGCTGGTTTAAGTGATGGAAGATAACTAATATTTATGCATTTAGATTGGTAGTGAATGTTTAACGTAAAGACATGTTTCTATTTGCATCATTTTTACTATTTGCATTAATTTGCTGCATTTTTGCACCTGCATTTTTATTAAGTTGCCTCAAATACCTTTTAGATCAAATCTGGGAATAAATAAGTACATAAGATAAAAATAAACATATTGTTGATTTACTTTGAGGATTTGATTTGCAGTTTATTTTAGACTTCTAGGTTTATTTGTGATCACATGACTAAGGGAATCTAGAGTATCCTCACAGATACCAAAACAAATCATTTGACGAGATCAAAACCCCAGTGGGTATCATGTGCATTCTTTTGGCAGGAAATAAAACAATTTACCCCAAACTATTTCCTGCATTCAACTACAAAACTTGAGCTCTGACTGTTTAAAGGTCCTATTGACCACTGTTGGAAATTTTAGTGTTATAGTACATTTAACTGCAGATACTTTTAAAAAGTTTTCCAAAGTTCTCCTAGGCATCTAGTGACTCCTTGTGGAGTTTTCTCTCTACATGCAGCAATTCACTGAAATGTCAAGAAATCATAGAATCTCAGAGTTGAAAGGACAATAGAAGTATTTAATGCCAACATCCACTCAGTTAGGAATCTGTTTTGCAATAGCCGTGAAAGAGGGTTGAAAATCTCCAGGAACAAGAAGGTTTCTTTTGGGTTACTACCTCCATCTCTTCTCCTCTATTGGTGAGCTACACTTACTAACCATGTTGCAATTTTCCTGGGATTTTGCCATAGAGGTAATCATTTTAACAGGGCTCAGAATGAACGTAAAAGAAGTAGAGAAGGGGTTTTCACGTTAGTTAAAGTCTGTGATGCTCACTGGAATTGTATGGATGAAACTAGATCCTTATGACAGAGTTGGTTTTATTTGGAGGCAAGTATTCAATATTCCAAGTATGGTGAGGTGTGTCTAAAATCTTGCACTCATAAGAAACCCAATCTCTCCATTACTCTGAAATCTCATATTACTTTATATTTTTAATTTAAATACTCAATATTTAATAATTTTAGCTGTAAACATTTGTTATTTGGGGCCCGGTACCTACTCTTTTGCCCTAATAGTACCCCAATTGCCTTTTGTGGAACTACGTTCCTGTACCTTGTGCTTACATTTTTGTGGGATGGTAAAACTAATTGCCCAATTCCTACTCTGAAGTTTCAGTACAGTTGGGTGTATATCAAAGCCACTAGATAACTTCTCCCAGGACATTGAATCTTATGTAATGATCAAGAACCTGAGAAGCTCATTTGAGACTGCCTCTGTAGCACTGGCACCCTGCCAGACTCTTCTGGCCATGAGGCCTTCTCACCCTACAGGGCAGCCTTGGATCTTGCTTGATTTCAAGGCTAGTTCTTCAGCCTTTCCATCATTTCTTGGCTTTCCTAATATCCTTCAAATATATTCTCTTTTTTTTTAAAAAATAGCTGGATTCTAAAATTGATTGTGGAAACAGTCATACCACTCTATGAGTAAACCAAAAACCATTATACGTTAAATGTGTGAATTGCTTGGCATATGAAATATATATCCACAAAACTGTTACCAAAAAAAGTTAGCCAAAGTTGGTTTAATATTGCTTGAAATAAAACAAAATCTAATTGATATAATCCTTTAGTCAAAATAAAATATATAAACTGCCAAGGATTACATATTCTCAGCCTTTAACATTGAGTTTACCAGGAAATAAGAAATGGGGCAAAAGTTTTACTAGGGTTTTCACAAGTCTAGAAAATACAGTGGTATTCTGCGAGGGTAGGCAAGGATAAGGTGACCATTTAGGAGATGACTTTAATGTCCATGCTGGCCTAAGAACGCCGAATGGCCCAAGTTATTGGAGGTAGAGTTGTGAAAATGTGTTGTGGTAACTCCAAAGGTGAGGTAAATTTTCTTGCCACGAGTTCTAAACCCAAATTAATATGAAGTCAATTAATCATTCTTTACCAATTTATCACTCTTTTCCAGCAAATCCTTTAGTATCCACCCGATTACTTCCAATAACAAGGGTAGTGTTTGAAGGTGAAGGACACGTGAAAAATATTTAATTAACAATTTACACACTACAAACCTTAGAGTAAAAGCTTCCTATGTATTATTTTATTGACAACGCACAACAGCACTATATTTAGACTTAAAAAATTAAGTAATTTTCACAAGGTTACAAGCCTGGAAGTAAAGAAGATGAAATGCAAACGTAAGTCCATTTGCTTTTAAAGGCCAAGCTTTCTCTTAATGCCCTCCATTATGTTTGATCTTTCAGTATTCAGAGATGCAACCCCTCAATTATTTTGCAAGTAAATAAGGACAGGAGAAAAATAGATAATAATATAAAGAGATCTATAAAGTTAATCTAAAATATTAACTTTTCGATTAAACCAACATCATGAGGAACATTTTGTACATTTTCGCACATACAATAAACTAAATTTTCTGGGAATATAAAATGCATTTAATCTGGCCTAGTTTGCCTCTTAGTCTCATCTCTTCTAAACTGTACCCCCTTATGCTCCATACATCATGAGTTATTTACACGTCATGCTTACTAGAGTTTACATTTGCTTTTCTCTCTGCTCAAAATACCCTTTCTTATGTGCCTACATCTTTGCTTAATCACCTCAAGAAAAATGTATTCAATTCAACTTTCCCTTAACTAGACTCACAGTAGATGAACCCAATATCCCCTACTCACCCTTCAGAGTTCTAAAGCATCCTGTGTCCGTCTTTGACATAGCACATTTCGATCTGTATTATACTGTTGGCTTACATCTTTCTGGCACTAAGGGGCAAATCTCTGACATAGCGCATTTCAATCTGTGTTATACTGTTGGTTTACATCTTTCTGGCACTAAGGGGAAAATTACTTGAGTCATTAAACTGCATCCAATTATTTGTCTTTAAACTTCAGTTCCTATCTGGTACTTTAAGCATACAACATATGTGTGTTGATGAATTAAACAATTATTCAATAGTTTGGAAAGTTAAAACATTTCCAAAGTTCAATAAACTCAATTCAGTTTATGATAGGATATTCTAGGTTAAACAGATAATCCATGTGTGATGGTTTGGAAATGTATGTACCCCAGAAAGACATGTTTTTAAAGTTAATCCTTTCCCATGGGTATGAACCCATCCTAAATAAGACCTTTTCATGAAGCTTCTTCAGTTAAGGTGTGACCCACATCATTCAGGATGGGTCTTAATTCTATTACTGGAGTCCTTTATAATCAGAATGCATTTATACCTGAGAAAAAAAGCCGGAAGCAAGAAGCTGAAATCAATGAAACCCAGAAGAGAAGGGAGAGATCAGCAAACACCATCATGTATCTTGTCAAGTGACAGAGGGGCCAAGGATTACTGGCAGCTGGTCTTCAGGAAGAAAGTATCACCGTAATGAAGCCTTGATTTGGACATTGTCCCAGCCTCAAAAACGTGAACAAATAAATTCCCATTGTTTAATCCAACTCATTTCATGGCATTAGCTTTGAGCAGCCTAGGAAACTAAAACACCATGTAAGAAATTACCTATACCATGCATGTTATCAAAGAACCATCATGTCATGGAAAATATGAAGTATAGGAGGAGCCCACTAAACATAGTTTTAATTTCCCTTTAATTAAATAATTGTTACTATTATGATAATTGGGGACATCATAGGAATTTAATAAACAGTTATGGCTAGCTGGATGTAGAATTCCAGATAATTTGTTATAAAAGGATAAACATAGGTTATAACTGGTATTTTTCCAAATATTAATCCAACAGAATTTCTAAACCTAGAGAAAAAGTCCATTTTGGAAGAGCATATAGATATTATAATTCAGTAATTTGGGGGAAGGCACTGTCACTTGCTATGTTGTGCTTGATGAGTATGTCACCAATATTAAGGTTTTTCTAGACCAAAACTGATTTTTGGAGGTTAATCCAAGAACCTCCTGCTTATTTATTCCCAATGTACTATATCATTTTGATGATCCAAATCCTAACTTCTGGGTCCATATCCTGACTTGATATCACCTTTGCTCCCTCATGTTTTACAAACATTCATTCTCTTTTCCTGGCATTTAGGACTTTAGTAGTCAGGAATAGTTTGGCTTTAGTTTCTCCTTAACCTTTGACATTCCTTACTGCCTCTGGCAATGACGGTGGTCCAGCTTCCAGGGGACTTTCAGCCTTGCCTGGACTACTCTCCAGCTTCCTCCAAGGTGAGCGGGAAGGCAGAGGGATTAAACAGGAAAAACTTTAAGTTTGCTATTCCTCTTTGCCATTGCAAATATATGAGCAGTTTCCCTATGATAGGAATCCAGTTGATTCTTGACCAATTTTTATGGTCAGCAATTTACAATGAACTTTGAATGGGGAAAAATGTGGTTTTAGCATTTCCTGAATTTCAATCCATACTAATATTAATCAGTATGCACAGGCAAGGCAGTTACCTTTTGTGTCTTAATATCACTACACAAAATTGATGATAGAAACAGTCATTTCCTGAAGAAAAAGGAATCTAGATTAGGTTTTGTTTGTAAAGAACTATAGTAGAATTACAAAGACCTCTGTATGCTAAAATAATAGTTGTCTCCAATTTTCATTTCATTTGGTGGAACCCCAGGAAGTCTTAATGGGGTTTTAGTGTGGGGTGTGTGTATGTGTGTGTGTGTAAAATGGCATGAAATATTTATTTAATAAATCATATTATATGGACTAGAAAGGTTTTTAGTGAAAATATGGCTATTATATGTCTGTCATAATTCACAACCATAAGTGCCCTCAGTGGTTGGAGGGAGAAGTGAGGAATCAGGTAAAGGTGGGGAGAAAAAAATGTATGAATGGAGAAGAAAGAATTAATTTCCATTTCTGAGTCATCCCACAGGTGCCTCAAGTATTGCCCACCCTCACTTTTTTAAAAAGACAAAGATAGAAGGTTCCAAATATCAAGAAATATAAATATGTAGAAATGAATTTTAAAATTTGAGACATTACTAGACTCAAAGATATTATTTCTCAGTTTTGGAAGTGGAATACTCCAGCTTAGTTCAAGGAACTTCAAAATTCCATGCAAGTATAGTTTCAAAATCACTGGGCTCACATCCCATGACTACTCTCTAAAGCAACTATTTCCCCTACTTTTTTCCCCTTAAAGTGAACAAGTTAATGGTTTTACTCAGATGGGAATTGAGATGTTAATATTTCCAAAGAGAATGAACCCAGAGTTCAGCATAAATACATAAAATGCACATTTCTCATTTTTAACAGTCTTTTAAATGTTGACATAGAGCATTCATGCTGCATTCATTCATGTAATAGATGTCTAATTTAGAACATATTTTCCATTAGAGAAATGATTGTATATGGAAAAGGAAATAACTCCCTTAGTCCCTTTGTGTATAGAAAGAGAAATCTGGAGCCATTACATAGTTTATGTTTAAGTTTTCGATTAAAAGAATCCATGCAAATCCCTTGAGAGCTCAGTCCAAGATAGAGGCTTTGAATTGAGCATATTGAAAAAAGATCAGGTGCCCAAATACCAGTTTTAAGTATCTTTTCTAGCTGAACTATATGGTCAACAATCCACATGAATGTAAAAACCAGCTTCCTGAATAATGGTCCCATCTGTTTTCCACTCAAACTTAAATCCCCTATCTCTAAATTTGATGAACAATTCAATTTTGGAGCTGGAAGGAAATAAAAGTCCAATTCTGTCATATAAAAGATGAGGAAATTGAGAGACAGAGAGACTTCTCCTTATTCAACCATACTAATCCTTCTAGTCTTGGCCTAAAAGGAAACCTTCCCTGATTCCTACCACTGCCTATTATATATTCACAAATCCCCCTGCATTTGTCCTTTATAGTGCTTAACACAATTTGAAATTATAAAATTGAATTTTCATGACTTTTTGGTTTAGAATCTGTTGCCACCACAAATAAAAGCTCCATAAGGCAGTATGACCTGGGGCTCCACTGCCCAGCACAGGCCAAGAGTATAGAGGCTATTCAATAGGCATTTTAAAAATTAAAATTTAAGAGACATGCAGTGACATGAATATATGTATTGTTTCCTTTAGAAAATGAGAGGTTAGACTAGATGACCTTCAAAATTTCTATCTCAAAAAAAAAAACAACTATGACTGCTTGATAAGTCAGTTGTTCTTTTCACTATGCCACAGAGTCAAACTAGTCTTGTCTTGTTGCTAATTGAATTCCTCTACTACCTTTCATTCAAATTTAGCTTTTTTTTTTTTTTTTTGCATGGGCCGGCACCAGGAATCGAACCCAATCTCCAGCTTGCCAGGCAAGAACTCTGCCATTGAGCCACCATGGCTCATCTGACTTCAGTCAAATTTATTCTTTATATTGAGGTTCAAATTATTGGCTGGCAAAATAATAATAATAATAATAGTAATAATAATCTCTTCACTCCCATTTATTTCTAAATAAAATAACTCCCATTTCACTACTCCTTCCCTCCCCTGTAGACCCTAATTTATTTATCCCTTCTCATCATCTATCACCTGCCTTCTATTGGTTATCTATTGTTGTGTAACAAGCTACTTATTGAGCTCACAATTCCGGGTGGTACTTCGGGTCTCGCATGGACTAAAATGAACATGGCCGGGCTTGCTCATGAGTCTGAGGTCAGCTGGTGGGTTGACCTCAAATGGCCTCACTCACATGTTTCAGAGTAGACTGGCTATTGGCAGCGATGACAAGAGGGACTGGGTCAAATGTCTTTCACCCTATAAGTAGGATAACCCAAGCTTAGTCATACAGCAGTGATGGCAGGATTCTGAGAGCACCAAGAAGAAAGCCCCAAAGCACAAATGTTTCTCAAGTTTCTGTTTATATTGCATTTGTTAATATCTCCTTAACAAGTTAAATGGCCAACTCAGAATTAGGATAGGAAGTGACTACCAAAGGGCATGAATACAGAGAGACATGGACAAATTGGGGGGCGTTACTAGAACAATGTATAACACTCCCTGCTAACCAAACTGGATTTCACAGTCCATTATTATAGGTGCTCTTTTCTAACATTATGAACTCTTTTTTCTAATTCCTGCTTCAAATTACTCAACTGGAAAAATCCATTCTTTGGTCAATATCTGCCCACCTGGACCTGGCACTGGAGCAAAGCAAATCACACAGACGTACTGACACTATTATTTTTTATTCATGACTATATATCTCATATGGGTACTGAATATTAGTCATCAGTCCCACTTATTTTTTCTGATTCATTCACTTTATCACTCTCCTAGAGGATGACCTCTTTTCATAATATACATCACAAAGAGCAAAAGAGAGAAAAAACATCACTTGGGTGTTCACCTAGCTTCCTACTACCAACTCTATCATACTTTCTGCATCTGTTGACACATTCCCTGCTTTCCTTTTAGAAGCTTTTCATATTGATTTCTTCTACTTAATCTCTTTATTGTCCTCTCTTCTCATATATCTTACTGTCTTCCTGACATCTTCAAACTCACCATGCCCAGCAGTACACATAAACCTTGCTTCACTCCCTTTTTTCCTATATTTTTAACTGTGCCTAACAACGTCGCTCAAATAGGTAATTGAAAATCATCCTTGTTTCCTTTTTCCCCTCAGTCCTTTATAATTCCATTAGCAAGTCTTTTCAGCTGCCAGAAGCTTGCATCAAATCCACATGCATTTTTACAATTCCACTTCTACTACCCTTTCCCAGGCCACCATCTTCCCTCATCATATGCAAAAAATTCTAACTGTTCTTCCTGCTTCTCCTCTTGGATTCTTCAATCTATTCTCTATACAGAAGCTAGAATGTTTTAAAAATATAAATGATTTTATTACTCCTCTGCTTCAAACCCTTTCATTGCTTTCCACTACACTTAGAATGAAGCCCAAATTCCTACAGTTGTCCACAAAGGCTCACATAGAGTCTCTATTTGTGCCTCCTTCCCTTCCTGCAACCTCACCTCCTATTGTTCTTCCCTTTGTTCTTTCCTTTTTAAAAAACAGCTTATTGCATTATGATCGATGTATCATAAAGTACACATATGTAAAGTATGCAGTTTGATACATTTCAATAGATGTATACGATCTTGATGCATCACTATAATCAGGATTTTCCTTTTATTCTTATGCCTTAGCCACACGGTACTGCATAACATTCCTTGAACATATCAGGTCTGTTATTGCCTCTTGGTTTTTGCACCTGCTATTCTCTCTATTTGGAATGCTGTCCATGTGGTTAGGCTTTATCATAATTCAGATCTCACCTTATATGCTGTCTTTCCATTCTTTCTTATGTTGCTTCTCCTTCCTACTCCCCACACATCCTACATGCATACCTCCATTCACTCTCCATCACATTACTCTGCTTTTTTGCCTGGCCCTTTTACAATTCGCTTTGTTTAAAATTGTATCTGTCCCACCTAGAATATACATCCATGAGTGCAGAGGTCTCATACATCTTGCTCAATATTCTATTCCCAGCTTGTAAAACAAAGCATAGCAAATAGTAGATATTAATACTTGTTGAATAAAGAGAGTAAGTCTTTTACATAGCTTCTGTGAGAACTTTTAAAAATGTATTTGAAATACCCTGGTACATCACAGACACTCAAAAAATGTTGTTTATCTTTTTTCTTACATTTGGAAAGATATAATATTTCCTTCTAGTATCCTCACAACCTAACATACTTTCCAGAAATAATATACACCCAATAATTATTTATTGAATCAAACTAATGACTCCATGATACATGGCCACTAAATTTGATCAGTATGGATTTAGTAGAAAATTTTCAAAGAAAGATTTTTTGGTAACAAGTAACAGAAATTAATCTATACTAACGTCAATCCATCTAACAAAGACGAGAATCACTGTAAGGACAAAGATGACATCTCACAGGTGCAGGGACAGAAAGTATAGCCATGACCTCCCAGGGACTTGGAACCAGGAAGTAGAAAAAAATCATGTAATGTGGCTTCTAAGGAGTATGATTTCTCTCCAGATCAGTCCTCTCTAGATTTTCAAGCAATGGTTACTTCAACCCTGCCTTTATATCAACTCACAGTTCTGTGATCAAAAGAGAGTAACTAGTGTCTGAGAATCAAATCTCCAAATTCTTGTAGAGAAAATCTGATTGACCCAATCAGGTCAAATATTTACCTGTGTTCTAAACATCCATGGTCAGAGGTTGTGGTTACAGATGGCTTTGGAGTTTACCTCTGTTTGTATGTGGGAGGGGAGAGGTAGAGTTTTCAGAAAATGTAGGGCAAGAAAGAAATGAACAGATATTTAAAAATGCATCTACCTCCCAAGGCCGAGGTCTAACATATGGAGAAGTGGAGAATCTAGCTTCAATGGCAGCTTTGATTGTTCTGATCTAAGTTGATTTCCCTTAACCACATCACCTAAAAACAGTGGAAAGTAGATTGGGAGCGGAGATTTGTACCAGAAATATGTGGAGAGTTTGCCTTATCTTTGGTCACTAGTAAGACTTCACTCTCCAGTGGACTTATGTTGAGCGAATGTCTCCTCTATATAAATTGTAAATCAAATACACAAGCATTTGCAAGAGAAAGGTAAGAAGTCTTCTGTGAAGGATTCAGAAGGAGCAAATGTAATTGGCATTTTGATGAGGATACACATGTTCCCAGGAAGAAATGTTTTGAAGCTGACTACTGAGTAGAGATTGAAGCTGAGACACAAACACCCTTTTCAATCTTGACTTCAGGATAAGCTTGATTTATTAAGAGTGTAGGAAACAGAATTATTACATTCCCAGTTTAGTGGAGGTATTGAAATATGGTCATGGAAAGACCGGGAAAGTGGATTTGTTTTCATTCATTGTGATGATTAAATTCATGCGTCAGCTTGGCTAGGTCAACCAAGCACTGGCCTGATAGTTACTGCAAGGATATTTTGTGGATTTAAATCATCATTATTTTGATTACTTTTATGGCTGATTACATCTACAATCAACAAAGGAGATTGCCTTCAGCCATGAGAGAATTCTCATCCAATCAGTTGAAGGCCTAAAAGGGAGAACAGATTATTTTATCAGTCAGAAGGAAGAATTTCCATCTCTACTTCTGTTAATCAGCTTCTCCTGGGGAATATGTCAAAACCTTCATTGGCATTCCCAGCTAGTGGCCTACCCTACAGAATTTGGATTTGCCAATCTCCACAGTCACATAAGCCAATTTCTATAATAAATTTCATAATATTTACACATATATGTGTGTATATATATATATTTAATCTTTTCTGTTTGCCTGGAAAACCCTGAGAAATACATATATTTTGCCTCATCCCTCTTCAGCCAAGCCTACAAATTTCCCATGCATAAAAGAGAAATTTAAGACATATTTCTTCTGCCTGACACCTCCCACTCTGAATCTCTCATGAAGAATGAACTCTTGAATAAAGAGACAGGCAAGATTGAGAGAAAGGTGAAAATTGGACTGATATTTTTAAACATGGGAAAAAGTCAGAAAGACAAAGATAAAATATGTGACTATATGCTGCTTTATGTTGTGGAGAATCCAAATTAGGAGGAGCATACTTGTATCAGCTTTAACAAAGTCCGTCCTTAATTTTAGCAACACTCACGGACTAATAAGGTGAAAATATAGGATATGCTAAAGGTATTTCTGTCCTGTGCAAGTTAGGTAATTATATAGAGAAAATAGCATATACCACTGATTCTTCAGTCTCCAAACTTTATTTCATAAGCATGTGTTAAGATCTAAACCCATGGATTAGCCCTAAAAACACAGGACACACACTTTGTTATATCTGATATTCCAATCAGCCAAAATCACTGGGTTTACTATACTAGATATATTAAAGGATACATTTATCTCCTGGTTGTTAAGAACTACATTTTTATTTTTATTCATCCATTCTTGCATTTTTTGACACTCATCACAAGATATTTATTGAAAACATTTAAAATGTCAGATACTGTACAGGAAGCTGAAATTATATTGAGGCAAAAAACAAAGAAGTAAAATTAATTAGACATTGCACAGCACTTTACTTCAATGAACACTTATCCTATTTACTTAATATCTTATTTAGTCCCCGTAATCACAGACAGATTCAGGTATTATGAGGTCTTACGTTAATCAATTCTGGGAGACTTTTTTATGAAAAAGAACACAAAACTACAAATAAAAATTATGTACTGACTCTGGAGAACATTTGTACAAATGAGGGAAGGACCTTGAAGCTGAACTTTTATTAGTGCTTTGGTAAATCCATCTCTTCTTATAACAACCTGTGAATTAAGTACTATTATTTTCCTTTTAATATTACTTTTTACTTTTTGTTTTGATTTTAAGTACTATTATTTTTATTTTTCCCAACTTACATATAAGGAAAATGATATTTAGAAGAATGACTTGTTCCATATCTTAGAGCTCAGGATGGTACAATGTAAAATTCTAGGATAAATGATAGGCCATGCTTGAAGCTAAAGGTGCTTTACAGTAAAAGTATACTTGGTAACATCTCAAACAGGAAGTTTCTATCTTGGGTTGAAGAGAGGCAATTCTAAGAGATCTGTGTCTTCTAATTTGATGCTTCTTTTAAATTTCAAGCTCCAAAGTGTACCACATCACCCCTGATCAAACACAGAACACAAGGAAACAAAGTACTATGTAATCAAAAGCATGCCCAGAAATGAGATTGAAACCCTCACGGTGCTGCTGTATTAGGAATTATGTGCACAAAATTATAATAGTGCATGAAAAAAATGAAACAAGATGGAGTGATTTCAGAACTGGTGGAAATTAAAGCATATATCCTTCTTTCTTCCTCCTCATTCCCAACTAAATATTATATCCAAGAAACTTGGTTCTAAACAGGCATTCTTGTAGCCACAATAATCATCAATAATTCTTAATATTATGCCATATTTACTCCAGAATTTTAAAATGAAATGCTACAGTTCAAAGTTAAGCCACCATTGAAATTGAATCTCCTCTTCAATCACATTAGTCTCCATCTCAATAATTTGGTGAATGAGTGAATGTACATGCAATTGTACACAGCCATACATCTCCATCTTTCCTTCTGAACAAAGTCAGAAGCGCTACCATTCCCTGTGCGACTAGAAGACCCATAAATAAACACACCCTGCAGATTTGAGTGAAGGCACTTGAAGTGAATATTCAGATCCACCCAGGGTGTCAGAGAATGTCATTGTGCAATACATTCAATTGTTATGAAACCCTGATAATAAAAATCTTGAATCAACTCTATTCCTTATTCTATTATAAATTTGCAGGCACTGGATGCATCTGTATTTTAAAAATTGCTATTAGAATCTCTCCAAATCCATTTTTAGACTGAGAAGCACTTCTCTTTAATTTCTAGGTTTAGGTGAATACTGACACCACCAGAGGTTATGAAAAATCAGCATCCATTTGTGAAAAATCACTTTTTAGCATTAAAGGTGTGATATTTTATATCTGTGGGGAAGAGGAAGATGATATAGACATGAGTAACAGAATAACATCAAAGTTATGTGACCTACAGTATCTAAAGAATCCATCTCTTTGAGTTCTGCTCTGGTTTTTCTGTTCATAGAAGAATTGCTTGCAACCCCCGACTGGCGCTGAACACTGGCGGGAGAGAGGAACGAGCTGTTCCACACCGGACCCCACCGCAGCATTCTTCTGTTTGGTGAAGGGAGATAGAAGTCTAGTCTGTAGCTGAGAGGAGACTTTATTAAATTAAATGTGCATAATAGCCAACAGCTCAAACCCAGAACCAGGCAAACCTGATTTGGTATGCTGGCGCCTCACCTTACTTGCTGAATGAACCTTAAATTAACCCTTCTCTAAAACGTAGTTTCTTCATTTTTGATATGAAGTTAATAATAAACCCTACCTCACTAGCTGACCATTTAATTAGATATTATTTCTAAAGTACTTGGCACAGAGCATGGAACAAAAATGTTCATCAAATGTACATAATTTTTATTAGTAATGTTCAGAGCAAGGTACTGGACTGCTTCTCTATCTTCTTTATACTTCTACTCCCACTATCGATGTCACTTCCGGAGCCACCAGATGAATCCATTATGACTTCATGGGCAGCCCTTAATTGTGTGGGGGTGGGCACCCAACCAGTTAGAGTCACTTCCTGAGGCTCTTGAAATTAGAACTGAAGGAGGCATATGTCCTTTGAGTAGTTGCTGCCAAAGGTGTAAAACTCAGAAACTGACTTCTTGTGAGTCCATTATCATCTATCATGAATAAAAAGCTAGTGAGTGTTCCATGGGAAGGAAGATTAATATACACATGCAGATGGAAGCAGGAATAAGAGGCAGTACTGGCCTGATGGCATTTGAATTTCTGATTGCGACTGCTTCTGAGACTCAGTCACATCCCTGCCCTCCATAAGATCTTCATGTTCCATTTGGCATACATAATATTCTTCCAATATACTGCCATTCATACTTAAACTATTTGAAGATGGGTTTCTATCACTTGCTAACAATGGAGTCCCTTTAGATATATTATCACATTTACTTTTCAATAATGCTGAAAGAGAACTATTACCATAAACATTTTACAGATGAAGAAATTAAAGTTCAAAGAAAATAAATGATTGCCCAAGGTCAAATCACGAATGAATGGTGAAACAAGGATTGGATGTGATCATTCTGCCTTCTACCCTTTGTTCCTACTCTCCCCTCTATCTGCCATGTTTTTGTCTGTCTTTTCTGTCCTCCTTTCTTCCTTTCCTTAACTAAATTCTGCTGGTCTTTCAAGTGTCAGACTATCATCATATCTTTGGGAACCTTTCCCTGACTCCTGTAACTGGGTCAGTGCTTCTGTTCAATGCTGCATAGGCTTTTTGCTTCCCACTGCCACCACATTTATCACTTTGTATATTAAGTGTCTCTCTTCTTTTTGGTATGCTCTACTAGACTATAAACTATCTAAAGGCAAGTGGGATCTCTTCATCATTGCAGCTCATACTTGGTGCAGCCTTAAGCACATAGAGGGCCTCTCTACATGTATTTTGAATAAATGACTAAAGGACATGCTTCAAGGAGGAAGAAGGGGAATTCTCAATGTCCCCAAAATCATACAACTGAGGGTGTCACCCACTTTCTCATGCAGAAGATTTAAACAGACCTCAAAACCCTTCCTGGGCTTGATAATCATTTCCTATAAACTATAATCATACATGTCATCCTTTTGCACACCAGCCCCATCTTCCCCTCCCAATTCCCTGTAGCTTGACAGCTCTGTCTCTAATTGAGACGTGAGAGTGAGGATAATAAATAAACTAAAGACTATTTAAACACTGTGAGCCATCTCATGGCAGTTCTACAGCATGGAAAAAATGTGTCTTGGGCTAATAATGTTCATTCAATTTCTGGCTTTCAATTCAGTCATGCTGTCCCTGTAATCTCCAGGAATAGAAGCTATTTTTTCATTAAGTTTTACCTAGACTCTCATAAATTATCTGGTTCTTACATTCTCCTTGACACTCAAGGAAATAAATGCATAAACATTGTACTTAGAAAATAAGAGCAAGAGAGAAATGATGATGAGGAGGAAAGTGATAGAATATTTATTTTAAAATAAAATAATTAAAATTAAAAATAATTATTATATTTTCATAGATTCTTAAAATAAAATAAACCATAAGGGATAAAATTAAATGAGTAATATTTCAGATGATGAATTTTAACGAACATGATCTGTATCTAATTAAACTTTTTCCCCAGAAAGATTCCCAAGCAAAAGAAGAGCCATTGGAATGGATGCTAAAATGAGCTATCAGATATGAGATTTTTTTTCTTTTTTTTTTTTTGGTGTTTAAGTTGGTGAGCCTCATTTCTCAGCTTGATAGAGAAGATAGCATGGCTTTTTGTATAGAAACCATACAGAAATGGCTTTGAATTATTATGACTTCTGGTAAAATGTGCCTATTTTGGACAAGTGAACTATTCTGAAGTTGTGAGCCTGTCACATTTTCATTAAATAAAATACTGAAAGATCAAATCCTCATACAGGTTGGGACTAGAAGTTTTCAAACAGCTGCTGAATAGTGAGGTGCCTACTTTGTGACCAATGGATATCCAGGAGTCCTTTGAAAGCATTGTCTCCTAAGCAAATGGAAGGAAAGGGATGAGAGCTCTTCAGCACTACAGAGGACACAGCAAACAAAAAGATATGAAATGTGAGTGCTTTCAGAGCAGCGCAGCTTACCTCTAAACCCTGTGAGATATTGCCTCTTAGCTTGTAGAGTTGGGAGGATGGGGGATGGGGTACAGATCACAGAGACACAACGGTTCGACAATATTAAATGAAATCTCTCATAATGTGGGGAATCAAATTTGGCTAAAGGGACATGTTCCTCCATCAATGTCTTCTACAGGAAGCTTTTTGGTTCTCAAGCCCACAAGATTTATTGTATTAAAAACTTTCTGAAGCAGAGTTCACCTTCAGTGAATCCTTTAAAACTGAAGCTTGTTATTTCTGAACTTTGTTGTGATGGAATACTCTATTCAGTTGTAGATCTTCATTTGCTGATTATAATAGAGAAAGGGTTAGGTGTTTTACAAATAAAATTTATCATGAAAGGCTCTAACTCAAAGAGATAAATTTAAATGATTTTTGTATTTTTGGCCAAGAAATGAAAAGAGTTACTTGGAAATGAGCTGCAAATTTGCCCTTAATCAGAACCCAAGTGAAAATCAATAATTCATCCTCATATATCTTCCTGCACATTGCTGGCAATTGCAGACAAAATTAACAGCAACCTTGACAGCCAAAAAGAATAACTCTAACACATTTCCCAAGAGGGCAGTAGCATTTCAGTGCCAGTGACATGGTCTCTACATTTTTCACACTCTTAGCTCTGGGAACAATGAGTCAGATATTTCTTATGATTTAGCTTTATCTACTGTCTGGGTAATTATTATTTTTATATCATCAACAATAATTAGTAGTTTCCTTTAGCAAGGAACAGTCATTCTTGGGTATACCAGAATGAAAATTTAATAAAATCAACTTACGAGCTGAGGAAAGAGGTATCAATATTTTACAAGGCCCATAGGCTATGGCAGAGGAAGAGTCTACAGATGTCATAATCAAGAATCATTTAATTATCACAAATAGAAAGTCACTCAAAGTAAGATAGGTAAAATAGAGGTTCGAATAAGGATATAAGAAGCAATCTTGCAAGCAAGTAAGGACAAAAAATGCAAATCAATTGTCCTAGAGTGACCAAAATTTTGTCTGAAAACTGTTCTCTCTCTCTCTCTCTCTCTGAGCTATGTCCTAAGACAAAATGGACTCCTACTGAAAAATTGGTTTGGAGGAGAATTTCTAAGAAAGATAGCAGAGTAGGAAACTCCAGGACTCAGTTTTGCCACCAAAACTGTTAAACAGGAGCTGCTAAAGCAACTACTTTGAAACTCCAGAAGACAGAAAAATATTGTACAGCATCTAGGGAAGAGCAGGGATCAGTGACTAATAAATTACAGTAAACAACCATAAATTGCTCTCTCTATGCATTGGCTGGTGGCAACCCTTCGCCACTTACAGACCAGGCAGTCATAGGGTCCAGTCCCTAGGGACAAAAATCCTCTTCCCCACGAACAGGGGTTGGCATGACTGATCACTGATCACAGATTTTGATTAGCAAACTTGGATTTCTGGGTCCTGACTCAGAGGGCAGCTTTTATTTCAAGCTACCCTGTACAAAGGCAGAGGGAGTCATTGTTTCACCCCTCCCTGGACAGAGGCAGAGGCAGTATACATTTAAAGATACAGTGCTTCCTCAGGGCTGTGGTGGCCAGTTAACTGAAGGGCTGCATTTCCTGGAGAGGCCAGGAAAGTTTAGCTTTAGGGAACCATCAGAGAAGCTTTTTGTGCCCTTCCTGATCCCGTCTCCAGGGCACTTTGGAGCCAGTCTATGCACCTTGCCTGGGGCCCTGGCTCTGTTTTGGCTGGAAAAGACTGACTTTGGAAAGTCCTCTCAGGGGTTACCCTCCTCCCAGAATTTCCCTTCCAGGAAAAAGGAGCACGAGACAAAGAAAGGAGTGTAAAAACCATAGAGGTGGACAGTGCGAGGAAGGCCTGCTGGCTTCAAACCTGGGAGAGGGATGCCTGTCTCCCGGGAAACAGAGAAGACAACCAAACTCCTGTAAATTGGGGACTCCAAAGTAACTGACAGGCTAAAGCCCAGGGCAAGACAAAGGCCCAGAAATCCAGGGAAAACCCTGCACACTGTTTTTACCTTGGACAGACCTTCCTGATAGAGACCTGAAGCTCAAGAAATCTCCATCTTATCAGCTGGTTACAAAACCAAGCAACATTAATCTCAGGGAGTAAATACAAAAGTTAACATTTTAAAATATTAAAATTTACAGTGCACAACAAAAGAGTACAAGGCCAACAAAGACACAGAAATGATGGCCCATCCAAAGAAAGAGGATAAAAATACAGAAAACACCAACAAAGAAGATGAGAATTTGCACATACCGAACAAAGCCTTTAAAAATTATCTTAAAAATGCTAATGGAGATGAAGGAAAGTACAGAGAAAGACTTAAAGGATATCAGGAAAATAATGAATAAACTATATGAGAGTCTAAAGAGAGTGAAATTTTCAAAAGGAATGAAACAAAACCACTGGAGTTGAAGACCACAATAACTTAAAAAAAAAAATTGCCCAGGAGGGTTCAAGAGCAGATTGGAGCTGGCAGAAGAAAGAACTTGAAGAAAGAACAAAGAACTTGCAGACAAGACACTTGAAATGAGTCAGGCTGAGGAGCAGAAAGAAAAAGTATAAAGTAAAGATGGCCAAAGTCAGCTATTGGAACACCATCAAATACACCATGGTATGTATATGGAAGTTCCAGAAATAGAAGAAAGAGAGAAAGGAAAATAAGGAATATTTAAGGATATAATGAGAGAAAACTTCCCAAATTTAGCAAAAAATGTGAATTAGCACATCCAAGAAGCATAGAAAATACCTAACAGGATAAACATGAAGAAAAATACACCCCATCATATATTGACTACATTATCAAATGCAAAGGATAAGGAGAGTGTTCTGAAAGCTGTAAGAGAAAAGTAACATACAAGGGAGTCCCAATTAGATTGAGTGCTGATTTTTCATCAGAAACCATGGCGTTCAAGAGGCCAGTAGATTGAAATACATAAAAGTGCTGAAGGAAAACAATTGCCAGCCAAGAATTTTATATCTGGCTAAACTTTCTATCAAAAATGAGGAAGAGATTAAGACATCCTCAGATAAACAAAAGCTGATGGAGCTCATCACCACTAGATCTGTCCTATATGCAATGCTAAAGGAAGTTCTTCATACTAAAAGGAAAGGACGCTAGACAGTGGTTCAAAGCAGCATAAAGAAATAAAGACCTTTATGTAAATATAGCCACTTGGGTAATGATAAATGCCAGTGTTATTGTATAGTATTATTTGGCAGGTAACTCCATTTCTTACTTACTACAGGTAGTAAAAATACAAATTCATAAAATGTAATGATAAATCTAGATTGTAGGACATACAGTGTACAAAGATTAAGTGATAGCAAGTGAAAAAAAATGTTGGGGGCAGAAGGATGTATCTATCTTCAACACTGGAAGAACTAGAAAAAGATAAAACTAAACCCAAAACAAGCAGAAGGAAAGAATGTAGGCATGCTGTTGAAGTTGCTGGCATCAAAACAAATATAACTGTTATATACTGAGGATGTTAATTTTTGTGTATGGGGGGGGTATATTGTTCAGGAATTGAACCCAGTTCTCCCACATGGAAGGCAGGCATTCTAACCACTGAACTACCCATGCACCCCCATTTTTAATCCTATGATAACCACAGGGAAAACAGATGAAAAATATATCCAGATAGAAATGAGAAGGCACACAATATGGTACAACACAAAAAAAGCAAAAAATATCAAAGTAGGCATTAATGGAAGTGAGAGGCAAAAATGATAAGAGCTTACAAAAGCTAAACAATAAAATGTCAGGAGAAAGTCTGGTATTATCAACAGTGACTTCAAATGTAAATGGATTAAGCTTTCTAGTCAAAAGCAAGAGATTGGTAGACTGGATTAAAAAAGCATGACCCAATTATATGTCAATTATAAGAGACTCATTTTAAAGTCAAAGACACAAACAGGTTGAGGATGAAAGGATGGAAAAAATATACCCATGAAAGTAGTAACCAAAAGACAGCTGGGGTGGCCATACTAATATTGGATAAAATAGACTTTAAGTCAAAAGCCATCATGGGGGACAAAGATGGCTATTATATACAGATAAAGGGGACAATTCAACAGGAAGATATAGCAATTGTATATATGTATCTATCAAATAGCCAAGCCCTAAAATATATGAAGCAAATACTGACAGATTTAAAGGGAGAAATTGATGGTGCTATATTAATAGTAGAAGACTTTAACACATCACTCAATAATGGCTGGAATATCTAATCAGAAGATCATTAAGGAAGCACAGGACTTGGTACACTAAAATAGACAAATATAGAGCACTGCACCCAATGAAAACAAAATACGTATTTATTAAGTCACATGGATAATTCTCTAGGATAGACCATATCTTAGGTTATATAACAAATCTAGTAAATTCAAAAGCATTGAATCATACACTGTATATTCTCCAACCACAACAGAATGAAGCTAGAAACCAACAATTGAGGAAGAAATGGAAAATTCACAAATATGTGGAAACTAAACATCATATTCTTTAAGAAGCAATGGGTTTAAGAGGAAATGAGAAGCAAAATTAGGAAATATCTTGAGGTGAATGAAAAAGAAAATAAAACATAGCAAAACTTACAGGATGCAGCAAAGGCAGTGTTGAGAGGGAAATTTATAATTCTATATACTTACACTAAAAAAAAGAAGAAAGTCTTCAAATCAGAGACCTATCTTCAACACTGAAAGAACTAGAAAAAGAAGATGAAACTAAACCCAAAGTAAGCAAAAGGAAAGAAATAACAAAGATTAGAGCAGAGATAAATGAAATAGAAGACAACAACAACAAAAATAAAATAATAGAGAGAATCAACAAAACCAAAAGTTGTTCTTTGAAAAGATCAACAAGGGTTTCAGCCAGGGCCCAGATCACTTGAGACCACAAAGGGAGTAGCATCCCGGGGTTCACAAGGCAGCAATGATGGACACAAGATGGTGACAGTTCTGAGTGGGAAAGGACAGCATAGAAAGGCCAAGTCACTCCAGACCTCTCCCCTGTGTATTAAACCTTAACTTTCTAGCAGATTATCATGCTCCAACTTTGGCAATGAAGAAGTTTTGAGAGAGTTGTAAAAGGGATATGGGGAACCAGAGAAGAAAGTTTAAGGAAGTCTAACAACCCTGGCTCCCTTTAAGCTCTGGTGAGGAGTAAGAATATGGTTGCACAAATCACTGATGTCGGAGGCTTCCCTGGATTTGCTTGGAATAAAGCTGGTTCAAAGGCATTATTTGGTCCTCTCAGCAAAGACACCAGCAACATGTATCCTGATTTGGTAGCACTATAGTTACAGCAGGACAATTGGTGAGCCAACTAGAAAATGACAGACATTGTGAAGGCTATGTCCTCCCCACCTCCAGCCTGCCTTGAGGAAACAGCTTCATGACCTCCAGTCTGCCCAAGGGGTGTGCCCTCAAACCTCCACCTGAACAGATAAACCTTTCAGTCCCTGCTAACCCTGTCACCACATCCTCTGAGGAAACAGCCCTCCTTCCTCTGTCTCGCCAGATTAATCCTGTTGCACCAGATGAGACTGCAATGGAATGCCCTGAGAAAATTTGTTTGAAAGACACTTTTAATTCTTTTCATGACCCAACACCATTACCTCTTTTCTTCCAGGCTTATAACTAGACTAAAGTCTTAACAGGCCCTAAAGGGCAAGGTACAAAGTATGACCATGAGGAGGTGTGCTATTCTCCAAAAGAATTGCATGAGTGTCACAATTTATATAGACAGAAATAATAGGAATATGTGTGGGAATGGAAAATGTTGGAAGTTGCATAAAGCTGGATCAGGGTAAGTTTGTTGATATTGGCCCACTAAGCAGAGATTCTTGATTCAGTGTTGTAGCTCAAAGGATTAGAAAGGGCATTAACAGTTTGTTTTGTTTTATTGGTTTAAAACCTGGATCAAATGGTGGCCAACATTACCTGAGGTTGAAATGCAAGAACTGTCCTAATATAGTGTAGATGAGGGGATCCAAAAACAGAGAGATTGGAATGTTAGTGTGAATTTTTCATGGAAGACCTGCTTACACACCCCCAGTAATGTCCAGAGGATACACCTTTTACCAGGACTATGAGAAATACATTTGTGAGACTAACTCCATCATCCCTGAAGAGCTCTGTATTTGGCCGTCTCTGTACATCAAATATTACTGTGGGAACTGTTGTCACTGCGCTGGAATCCTTAACACAATGGGTGTGCTAGTTTGAAAGTACTGTGTACCTCAGAAAAGCCATGTTCTTTAATCTTGTTTCAAAATTGCTGGATGAGATCTTTTCAATTAAGTTGTTTCCATGGAGATGTGACCTACCCAATTGTGGGTAGGACCTATTGATTAGGTGGTTTCCACAGAGATGTGTCTCCACACATTTAGGGCGGGGTCATTTACTGGAATCCTTTAAGAGGCAACCATTTTAGATAAAGCTTGAAAGCACACAATCCAGTGACCTTTGGAAATGCAGAAGGAAAATGCTCCAAAGGAAGCTTTATGAAATGAGAAGCTGGAGAAAAAGCTAGCAGAGGTCATTATGTGCCTTTCCAGTTGACAGAAGTGTCCAGAAGTCAAAGACTCCAACATATGCCAGCCACATGCCTTCCCAACCTGACAGAGGTGTTCTGGACAGCATCAGCCTTTCTTGAGTGGAGGTAACCTATTGTAGATGCCTTAATTTGTACATTTTTATGGCCTTAGAACTATAAACTTGCAACTTAGTAGGTTTCCTTTTAAAAGCAAAAAAAAAATTAAAAAGAAAAGATCAACAAAATTGGCAAATGTTTAGTTAGACTAACCAAGAAAAAAATAGAGAATACAAATAATGAAAATAAGAAATGAAAAGGGGTTATTACTACTGACACCACTGAAATAAAGAGGACTATAAGAGGATACTATGAACACTATATGCCAATAAATTAGATAACCTACATGAAATGGAAAAATTCTTAGAAACACAGAAATTACCTACATTGACTCAAGAAGAAATAGAAGATCTCAACAAATAATAAGGAGATTGAAACAGTAATAAAAAACATCCCAATAAAGAAAAGCCCAGCACCAGATGGCTTCACCAGGAAATTCTACCAAACATTCTGAAAAGACTAAACACCCCTTCTGTCCAAACGCTTCCAAAAAAGTCAGGAGAAGTGTTTTAGTATGCTAAGTTGCTGAAATGCTGTACACCAGAAATGGGCTTGCTTTTAACAAAGGGAACTTATTAGTTTATAAGCTTATAGTTCTGAGGCCCTGAAAACGTCCAAATCAAGGCACCATCAAGACAATACTTTCATCTTAAAGACAGGCTGCCAGTGATTCTGGGCTCCTCTTTCAGATGGCAAGGCACCTGGTGATATCTGCTGGTCTCTCCCTTCTCTTCCAGGTTCCATGGACTTCAGATTCTTATTTCGGTGGCTTTTCTCTATTTCTGTGGCCTTCTTTCTTGGCTTCTATATCTTTCTCTCTGTCTGAATTTCATTCTTATAAAGGACTTCAGTAAGAGGATTAAGTCCCACCCTGAATAATAAGGATCACATCTTAACTTAAGATCCTACTCACTGACCCAGGTTTGCTTCCCAGTGCTGCCCATGCAAAAAGGAAAAAAAAAGAAAAGATCCTACTCACTAAAAAATCCTACTTACAATGGGTCCATACCCACAGGAATGAATTAGCTTTAAGAACATAATTTTTGGGGGTCCATATCGCTAAAAGCCGAAAACAACAAAAGAGTTCACAAATAATAGAATGGATAAATAAACTACTGTTTATCCACACAATGGAATACTATACAGTAATGAAAAGAATGTACTGGCACATTTAATAATATGGGTGAGTATCACATACGTAATGGTGAACAAATAAGACAGACACAAATTAGGGCATGCTATGCGGTACCATTTATATGAAGCTCAAAAATAGGAAAAACTAATCTATGGTATTAGCTGTCAAATAGTCATTAACTTTGTAATATTACTTTGTGGTAGGGAGTATGAAGGGTTATCCTGTGGTATTGAAAATATTCTATGTTTATCTGGTTGTTTTATATATTGTATATACATATATGCTAAAATCATTGTGCTGTATATTTTTTTCTGTGTGTCAGTCATATGTCATTAAAAAGAAAATGCACACATACACAAACAATCTTCCATATACAATGCCACCTCAACACTGATATTTCTCTATAATAATTCCATTCTTACCCTTCTTTTAATCCAGTAGCTAAGGCGATCATTTAAAAATGTAAATTGGTCATGTTACTTGGTTTAAAATTCTTCAATTGCTCCCCATTGAACTTAAGATAAATTATAACATTTTGACTTGGCCCAAAGTGCTTTATATAATTTGTCACCTGGCCCACAGTAGTTCCAGAAGTACTATAGGAAGGACTTTGATGTAGGATTCATGATCTGTTTTGATCTGCTTGTATAAAACTTTTAAAGGATTGGTAAAATGTCAAGAATGAGAAGGGGCTAATGAAGATCATAGGGTGTGTTATGTTGAATTTTTGGCCTGTTTCTTCACCCATCCTTGTACCTATGCCTTTTACCATGTACTTTTGGAGTTCCTTCCACAGATGTTGGAGTGTACTCCACATTGTCTTAGGCCTAATGATGTGACTTGACTTTTCCATTGAGATGTTAGTAGATGTGATGGTGTTCAAAATGTGTGCAGGCAGTGGGCCTGCTCTCGTGTATTTCTGCCATCACCATGACCTTACTCATTCCAGGAGGAGAGACATGTGGTACATCTCTTCCCAGCTGACCTTCAGCACAAAATAGAATCCTCAGTTGATTCACTGAACCATGAGCCAAAAGTTAATGTTTATCATTGTATGCTACTGAGATTTTACGTCTGTTTGATAGGTAAAATTATTAGGGTGACTGGCAATTACTGCTATTGTCCTTATCTACCCAGATATTCTTGTTTCATATCAGTCTTTCCTTGGGTCTATGTCCCAATCATACTGACTGTGTCAGCTTGAAAATATTATGTTCCTGAGAAAAGCCATGTTTTAATCCTAGTCCAATCTTGTGGAGGAGGCCATTTCTTTTAATACTAATTCAGTGCTGTTTGTTGGAAACTTTTGATTAGATTATCTCCAGGGTGATGTGACAAACCATTTTTTGAGTGGGGCCTTTTGATTAGATGGAGATGTAACTCCACCCATTCCAGGTGGGTATTGATTAGTTTACTGGGATCCTTTAAAAGGGGAAACATTTTGGAGAGAGTCAGAAATGACAGAAGCAACAGAGTCAACAGATAAAGAGCCTATAGAAACTTCAGCACAGATCTGACACCAATGCCAACACTTGGAGAACAAAGACAAGGATGTCGAGATACTTGGAGCTCAGCAGACATCACCATGAGATGTTAAGCAAGCCAGAACCTGGAGAGAGCCAGGGGAAGCCAAGAGATGAAAGCCAGCCCCAGAGAAGCAAAATGAGGAACCCCTACATGGACAGAGACTAAAAGCAACAGAACCCAGGAGCAAGGGACAGCAGATGCCAGCCACATGAATGCCCAACTGACAGAGATGTTCCAGACCCATCAACGTTTCCTGAGTGAAGGTAACCTCTTGTTGGTATCTTAATTAGACACTTCCTTAGGACTGTAAACTTGTAATTTATTAAATCCCCCATTATAAAAGCTGTTCCAGTTCTGGTATATCACATTTCAGCAATTTGCACAAACACTTACCTTCTTTCTACTCATAAAATGTGCAAAGTTCTATCTGTTCCAAAGTCTTTAAATGTGCTAGCCCTCTTTTAAACTGATGAATCCCAAATACTGTAGAACAATAAAGATCAAATATTATTATTGTTAAATTTTTATTATAACTATTGAAAAATAGAAAAGGAACTTTCCTCCAAAACTTAATTAATCATAAAGACAGGCAATGAGAATAACAAAACAAAGAGAAACAATATGAAAGAAAGATGGGTAAAAATATAAAAATATGATAGTAGCCTTCAAAAAATATCAGGAATAATAATTTTGAGTAGGTTAGATTTTTCCCAATTAAACTCAAAACTCAAATTTTGTGTTAAAAATTAGGTATATATATCTAGGAAATTAAATAAAAGTAAACAAAGTCTGGGAATAAGGAACGGAGAAACGATATACTAGGCTAATGCTAACAAAGAGAAAGTGGAGCCGGCAATATTAATATCACAATAACATAATTCAGAAGGAAAATATTAACTGAATAAACCAATTTATTTTCAAAAGTACAAGGCAACAAGGAGATGGGACTTCTAAGGACTGCAGCAATCTGCTTCCCTACCTATAGCTTCCAGTCGAGTATTGTATTAGTTAGGGTTCTCTGGAGAAACAGAATTAACAGGGAACACTCGCAAATATAAAATTTATAAAAGTGTCTCATGTGACCGCAGGAATGCAGTGTCCAAAATTCGCAGGGCAGGCTGTGAAGCCAGTGATTCCGATGGAGGGTCTGGATGAACTCCACAGGAGAGGCTCACCAGCTGAAACAGGAAGAGCCTGTCTCTTCTGAATCCTCCTCAAAAGGCTTCCCATGATTAGATTAAGCATCACTCATTGTAGAAGACACTCCCCTTTGGCTGATTACAAGTGGAATCAGCTGTGGATGCAGCTGAGGTGATCATGATCTAATTCTATGAAATGTCCTCATTGCAACAGACAGACCAGCACTTGCTCAACCAGACAAACAGGTACCACCACTTGGCCAAGTTGACACATGAACCTGAGCATGACAAGTATGGACAAAGAAGAAAGTGGCAGTGGGTAGAAGGGTAGGAAGGGAGTAATTGGCTTTTGTGTGTGTGTGTGTTTTCTTTTTACCCTTGCTTCCACCTTATGAGTATGCAATGAATCAGCTGTGTTTCTCTACCAACGACCATGCCCATTGCTGCAGACAGGCAGCCCTTCTCACCAAGCCCCCTATTAAAGCTACAGCTATTCTCTCCAGTTCAATTAACTGCTCCTTTATCTTGTCCCTTTGGATCTAAGGGTGGCAATGAGTTCCTGGCTCTCTGAGGTTGCCGACTCAAGAATGCTTCACCATCGTTTGGTGGTTTCCTTTAACCAAGCTGACACTTTGTAAATAAACCCTATATTAAGTCCTTTTCATTTCCCTGTTTGAGTGTGCTGTTTCTTAAGGAGAACCTGTCTTTGTCTATACACATATAAGCATACATTTTAAATATAAGCATATATGTAAAGCAATGAATAAAGGCATCTGGAAATGATTGGTAAATAAAAGCAAATGGGGCAGACCACGGTGGCTCAGCAGGCAGAGTTCTCGCCTGCCATGCAGGAGACCCGGGTTCGATTCCCGGTGCCTGCCCATCTTAGAAAAAAAGCAAATGTTGGGGGGTATATGTGAACTCTGTATATTTTAAATGGTTTTTCTGTAAACCTACAACTTCACTAATGAAAAAAATGTTTATTTCACATTCCACATTTTGATGGATAAACTGAAAATTTTAAACTGATTATTCAACTGGTAAGAAATATATTTGATTTATAACAAAGTCAAATAGTAGGTTTCTCTGAGGTTAGCTCCTACATCTTAGAGATTAAGCCCAAGAATTAAATGTAGACATCACAGTGTTAATCAGAAACACTGTTCTGAACATTAAAAATACTCAGGTGCTTAGATATTTTCTCTCTATACGTATCACCTAGTGCAGAATATCTGATTTATTGAATTTCTATGATTTTGTTAAACGCTTTCTCTATAAATTCAAAGAATAGATATGTTCTGGTGCTTCATTACCTCTGATACTGTTTGCAGATCTGGAATCTTACAGAAGAACAGAGAAAGGAAAAGACTAGAAATAGAAGAAAATCATTGTCACACCTGTGCAGGGTTGGCCTGCAGCAGCATTGAGTTTGACCACCTTCTCAGCTCAGAAATAAGCATCCTCCCATCAAGTGCCTAGCATGCTATTTTTCTTTCTCTACCTTTTATCAAAATCTGCTCTCTTACTTTTCATTCCCATTCAGATCATATTAACTGATAAAACTTGAAATCCCATCTTAAACAACTTAACCCACAACTCTCCCCTATATCCTTGAATCCTCTTTATAAAAGTCCAGCAAAGACACTTAAAACCAAGAATCATCATCACTTATTCATCACTTAATTGCCAGGCCAAAATACAATTTTATCCTAATAACCTTTGTTTTTTGAGTACCTACTATGTGCCAGGCACTGCCATAAATTCTTTATGCCATGTTCTTCTTTTAATCCTCATAATCCCTATGATGTAGATACTCTCATTATCCCTGATGTTTGGATGAGGTGTCCGAGGTGCTAGAGAGGTTCCTTGCTCAAGTTACACAGTTTTAAGGTGGCTGAGCTGGTTAAGGGACCCAAGTCTGCATAATGAGAGATTGTGCACTTAAGTTCTGGGTTTTCTCATGGCCCTTGAGAGGTGTTCAATACATGCCTGCATAATACATGGATTCTAATATCACCTACCAGACATTCTAAAGTGAAATCAGTGGAAACTCAGCTAGAAAACATTTTCTATTCTAATCGGACCTGCATTTCTCTTCTTCATTCCAGTTGTCTTTGCAAAGAAGAGTCAAAGCACCTTGTGATTCAAAGGACTAATTTCTCTCAATCATGATTTTACAGGAATTGCCATTCACATCAAGTGGGTTTGAAAAAAGGACTGAACTTTAAGCTCTGTCTCAATCAAACCTTTCTCTTAAATATACACTCTTCTCTAGTATTTGAAGAGCACATACTGTTTGTGGTTCATAAGCTTATCAAAAGGTCACATGAAGAAAAATTGTAAGTGTAAGAGAAGGGAAATGGAATGGCAAAGGTGGTTGGGATTTGTGGCAGAGGGAAACAGCAGAATCGACCTGAAGGCATTTGGATCAGCAGTAATAGCCAGGGTTGATGAATGTAAGAAGGAAAGGAATCTAATTTCTATATATGCTCATCTTTGTAGGTGTGCAAAGGGATGGTCTAAAGCAACATTCCTCCAAACACAGTCTTAGAATCTAGGAAAATATCCTATCTGAAAACAGCCTGAATCTCTCAGGTCCTACTGCCACCTGCCAGACTAGGTCTCGTGTAGAGGGTATCGCATCTAACCAGGATGAGAGGATCTAAATAAAGACCACAGAGACTGGAAAACAGCAGTCTTGGTGTAAGGATCTTTTCCTTGGTTTACCTTCCTTGTCACCCTTTACTATTATTTCTTTGTTCCTCTCAATCTCCTATCTAATGACATTTCCCTGGAGCATTTTGACCACTTTCACACCAGCTTCTATCCCTGCACAAAGTTCTGTTTGCCCAATATACATAACAACCTCAGAATGTATAACAAGATTCAGTGTAGTCCAAGCAGCTCCATTTACCAGTGTATATCCATATCCTGAAGATTTCCTTCACTCACTCAGGACTTCAAAAATTAGTCTACCCTGTGAAATGTCTTTTTTTTTTAACAAAAAAGATAATTAAACACAACTGTATACAGTAAACTATAAATAATACACAGTGCATTTGTCTTTCCTCCCCACTACCGTTAGTTCTGGTCTTGTCAGTTTTTTTCTCTTCTCTCATTGCACAGGATCTTTCTCTTTAGGTGACATAATGTTAGTTAAACTCTGTTCTAGTTTGCTAGCTGCCAGAATGCAATATACCAGAAATGGAATGGCTTTTAAAAAGAGGAATTTACTAAGTTGCTAATTTATAGTTCTAAGGCTGACAAAATGTCCCAATTAGAGCAAGTCTATAAAAATGTCCAAATTAAGGTACCAACAAGAGGTTACCTTCACTCAAGAATGGCCATGAGTTCAGGGTTTCTCTCTCAACTGGAAAGGCACCTGGTGAACATGGTGACATCTTCTAGCTTCCTCTCCAGGCCTCTGGCTTCATGAAGCTCCCCCAGGGGTGTTCTCCTTCATCTCCAAAGGTCACTGGCTGGTGGACTCTAGTTCTTGTGTCTCCGCTGCTCTTGTCATTCTCAAGCTTTCTCCAAAATACTTCTTCTTTTAAAGGACTCCAGTAAAGTAATCAAGGCCCACCTGGACTTGGTGGGGTCACATTTCCTTTTTTACAAAAGTTAATACCGACAATTGGGTGAGTCACATCTCCGTGGAGATAACCTAATCAACTTTCCAACCTAGAGTACTGAATGGAAATTGAAAGAAATGGTTGCTCCCACAAGATTGATTAGGATTAGAACATGGCTTTTATAGGGTACATAAATCCTTTCAAATCAGCACAAACTCTAATATCCATTCATCTCTTATCTATAAGAGAAGGTTTAGCTGGACATGTGGTTCCCCAGATAGAGACCAAACTCCAGGGGCCAAAGGAATAGCAGCAGAGCAGTATTTTAATTTTGGGATCCTGCCTCTTCCCCTACACTGGGATATGAAAGTGGAGGAGAGCCAGTCTGTGAACACAGGGATGTAGTTAATGCCCTTAGTTTACCACAAAATGATAGAGTAAAAAAATGAAGAATCTGGGTCTTCAAAACAGCCAAAGTGTTTAACCACCTGGATTCCCTTCTCAGAGGTGAAGTAAAATTTTATCTTGTTTAAGCCATTGTGTTTTTTTATTAAAGAAGTTGTGGGTTAACAGAAAAAGAATTCACAAAATGCAAGGTTCCATAAGTCACCTTATTATTAACACCTTGCACTGGTATGGCATATTTGTTATAATCACTGGAAGCACGTTTTTATAATTGTGCTGTTAACTATGACCATAGTTTAACTTAGGTTAACTGTTGATGTTATGCAGTTCATGGATGTTCAAAAAACTTTTATTCTAGTAACATATACAACTTAATATTTCCCCTTTAAGCAACACTCAAAGGTAAAATTCAGTGCTCTTAATTTTGCTACCATTCCCACCATTTATGGCCAAAATTTTCCATCATCCCAAATAGAAAATGTGTACCTTTTAAGCTTTAATTCCCTATTCTCTACCACCACCCCATCCCCTGGTAACCTATATTCTAGATTCTGATTCAATGAGTTTGCTTATTCTAATTATTTCATATCAGTGAGGTTATACAATATTTTGTCCTCTTGTGTCTGGCTTATTTCACTCAACATAATGTCTTCAAGGTTCATCCATATTACAGCATGTTTAAGAACTTCATTCCTTTTTTATGGCTAAATAGTACTGCATGGTATAAATATACCACATTTTGTTTATCCATTCATTGGTTGATGGACACTTGGGTTGCTTCCATCCTCTGCAATTGTGAATAATGGGTGAACAAATATCTGTTAGAGTCTGTGCTATCAATTCTTTTGACTATATGCCTCGAAGTGGAATTTCTGAGTCATATGGAAATTCTATACTTATCTGAGGAACTGTTGATATATCTTCCACAACAGCTGCATCATTTTACATCACCACCAGCAATGAATTAGTGTTCCTATTTCTTCACATCCTCCCCAACACTTTCAATTTTCCATTTTTTAATAGCAGCCACTCTAGTGAGTGTGAAATGGTATCTCATTGAGGTTCTGATTTTGGATTTCCCTAATGGCTAATGTTGAGCATCATCTCACATACTTTTTGGCCATTAATATATCATCTTTGGAGAAATATCTATTCAAACTTTTGCTCATTTTTTAATTGGGTTGTTTGTCTTTTTGTTGTTGCATTGAATGATTTCTTTATATATTCTAGATATTAAAACCTTATCAGTTAAGTGGTTTACAAATATTTTCCTCCATTGTGTAGGTGGTTGTTTTACTTAAATGATAAAGTTCTTTGATGAACAAAAGTTTTTAATTTTGATGAGGTCCCATTTATCCACTTTATCTCTTATTCTTTGTGCTTTGGGTATAAAGTCTAAGAAACCATTGCCTAAATCATGGATCTGAAGATGCTTCTCTATGTTTTTTTTCTTCTAGGAGTTTTATTGTTCTGGCTCTTTTATTTATGTCATTAATCCATTTTTAGTTGATTTTTGTATATGATGTGAGGTTGGGGTCTGTACTGGTTTGAAAGTGTTGTATACACCGGAAAAGCCATGTCCTTTATTCATGATTCAGTATTCCCAAGTGGAAACCTTTGATTAGATTGTTTCCATGTAGATTGACCCACTCAATTGTGGATGTGATCTTTTGATTAGATTATTTCCATGGAGATGTGATGCACCCAATGTGGCCTTTTGATCAGATGGAGATGTAACTCCATGCATTTAAGGTGGGTTTTGATTATTTTATTGGAGTCCCTTAAAAGGGGAAATATTTTGGAGTTGCTTCAGAGCCAACAGAGATGCAAACATTTGGAGATGCTTCGCGTGCTGACAGGGAGAGCAGATGTCTAGATAGGGACATTTGGAGATGCGGAACCCAGCAGACATCACCATGTGCCTCCTCATAAAGATGCTAAGCAAGCCAGAATTCAGAGTTGTGTCCTAGAAGAGCTAAGTGAAGGCCCACAGATGCTTAGAGAGGAAACCACTGGCATCAGAAGTTGGAAGCCATAGAACCAGGAAGAGGGACCAGCAGATACTAGCCATGTGCCTTCCCATGTGACAGATATTGACTTTTCTTGAGTCAGGCAACTTTCTCTGGATGCCTTAGTTTGTACATTTTTATGGCCTTAGAACTGTAAACTTATAACTTAATAAAAATTTCCTTATAAAAGCCAACCCATTTCTGGTATATTGCATTCCAGCAGCATTTAACAAACTAATACAGGGTCCACCTTCATTCTTTTGCAAATGGCGATCCAGTTTTTTCAGCACCAATTACTGAAGAGATTATGGTTTTCCAATTGAGTGGACTCCCCCTTTTTCAAAATTCAGTAGGCCATAAATAGTCAGGCTTGATTTCTAAAATCTAATCAATTGCATTTGTTTACATGTCTTTCCTTGGTCCAACATGATGTTATTTTGATTACTGTGGCTTTGTAATAAGTTTTAAGATTGGGAAATCCAAGTCCTTCAACTTCGTTCTTTTTTCAAGAAGGCTTTGGCTATATACAAGTTGTATATTATATATATATATATATATATATATACACACACACACATATATATAATATATATACAAATATATATATATATACACACACATATATATATATATTTGATGATGGGCTTTTCAATTGCTACAAAGAAGATTGTTGGAATTTTGATTGAGATTGCATTGAATCAGTAAATCACTTTGGGTAGAAATGACATCTTAATAATATTTAGTCTTCTAATCCTTAAACATACTCCCTACATTTATTTAGGTCTTCTTTGATTTCTTTTAGCAATGTTTTGTAGTTTTCTGTGTACAAGTTCTATATACCCTCAGTTAGATTCATTCTTAGATATTTGATTCTTTTAGTGCTATTGTAAATTAATTTTTTCTTTCTTTCTTTCTTTTTTTTTTTTTTTTTTACATGGGCAGGCACTGGGAATCAAACCCGGGTCCTCTGGCATGGCAGGCAAGCATTCCTGCCTGCTGAGCCACCGTGGTCCACCCTTAATTTTTTTCTTGATTTCTTCTTCCAAATGTTCATTCAATTGTATAATTTTGGCTTTGCATTGCTGGTGCTCTCCGTCAGAGCTCAGCCCTCATTTCTGGAAGATCAGCCCAAGGTGAACACAAAGTGTAAGATCCTCCCTGTCTTCTTTGGGGGCCTGAGTCTTGTCCTGGGGCTTTGCCTAAGAGTGGTCTTAACGGGCCATGGTGGCTCAGCAGGCAAGAATGCTTGCCTGCCATGCCAGAGGACCCGGGTTCAATTCCCAGTGCCTACCCATGTAAAAAAAAAAAAAAAAAGAGTTGTCTTAAGAATTTTCCTGTTTGCAGGAATTTGAATGCCTCCTCTACTTCCCAGGAAACAGACTTTCTCCTTCTCTGTTCTATTGCAGGACTTAAAGCTGGTAAGCCCTTATCCCAGGCCATGGGCCTCAATTTTTTCTTACATTGCTTTTGTTGTCTCAAGTTGCTTTTGCCATAAGGGTAAATTCTGGGAGGGATGCCCTTGGGAATTTCCCAAGTCATTCTTTCCCAGCTAGAACAAGGCCAGGATCTACAAACTGCCCTAGGGTACGGGAGGAAGAAGAATCCAGGAAGGGTGTCAAGAGCTTCTTCCATGTCTCCCCAAGGCTTTACTTTCTTAACTTGGGCCCTGACCAGCAAATGCAGCCCTTTAACTCTCCCCTGCAGCTCTGAGGGATTGTACTGTCTTTAGGTCCTATCTGTTGCCTTCAGAGCTGGGCCCCTAGTAGTCCAAAGAAGCCAATAAAAAGCAGTAGTCAGTGATTGGCCTACAACATCCTTATAATTGCCCCAGGTCATGGGGAAGTGGATTTTTATGTTCCTCTCTGGCACCAGCCAGCTATGCCAGGGGCTGGACCCCACTGCAGTGAGTGTAGAGGATGGGTGGCAGTAACCACTGTGCAGAGAGAACAATTTGCTTATTTATCATAATTTACCAGCCTCTTTCTCCCACTTTTCCCTGGCTGCTGAACAATGTTCTACTGGAATCTGGGGTTTTGAAAGGGTTAATTCAGACAGTTCCTCTTGTTTAATAGCTGTTATGATTCTGGGAGCTTCCTACTCCACCATCTTCCCACAATCCATCTGAACCATTGAATTGTGAGGTCTTTTGCTACAACTTACAAATCTGCATCTGATATACTGTACTGCATTCTTGTTCCACACCATTGTTCTTTGGACTTGTCACTCATTGTGTCAAGAGTCCTTACCACTGATCAAGCTCTTAATTTTGTGATTGCCCAAATCTTGGGTTTTAGAGTTGCCATCAAACATCTTTAAATAGGGTTTCTTTCATTACAGTGTACCTGCTTCATATATAGGAAGTCATCTTTATTATCATAGATCCACTGAAAGTTTGCAGCTATACAATTCCCTGAAGATGCAAATGGAGATTCTTTGGGAAGCATTTATCTTTTCCATCCCTGGTCTTTTATATTTAATCACCCTGTTCATGTCCTATATTCCAAACAGCACAAAAGAAAACATATAACACATGCCCTATATTCCAGATAGTAAAAATGAATAAATAAACAAGAGCAACGTTTAAACAATTTTCCAAATGCCTTTTCTCTTTAGCTTTTATTAAAATAGTCTTTATTTAGTATATATAACATTAGCTGATTTTCATTTTAGAAGATTGTTTTAAATCCCAGAAAACAATAATTTAAAAACTGCCAATAACCCAATGGTTACTACACAGTAACCATTCATAATATTTTGGTTTGTATTTTGCAGGCACCGGGAATCAAACCCAGGTCTCAGGCATGGCAGGAGAGAATTCTGCCTGCTGAGCCACCATCACACTGACCTATTTTGCTCTTTTGTAGCTATCACTTTTCAAAATAAATTTGTTGTTCAATTCCCAGTCCATGCATTTCCCAAAAAAACAAACAAAAAAGCAAATCAAACAAAAGCAAACAAAAATTCAACAGTACTGGGATACTCACATGGAAAAATAATGAAATGTGACTCTGCCATACAGCATACAAAAATACAAAAATAAATACAAAATAAATTTGTTATAACATACAATTTCCATGTTAAAAAGAACAATTCAGCTCTAAATTGTATATATCAGTCAGGGTATGCTAACTGCTATAACAAACAATGCCGGTTGCAGTACTTAATACAATAAAGGTGTATCTCTGACCTAACCAATGGTTGATAATGGCTCAGTTGGGGCATTTACTCCATGCAGACATTCAGAAACCCAAACTCCTTCCATCTCGTGACTGTGCCATCTTTTGGCATACTTCACAGTCCTACATAGAAGTCCCTGGATCTGGCTGATCTTTAAGAGAAGAGATGGCATGGAGACATGGAGGATTTCAGGAATCAGGCCAACATTTTAACTGTTTGCTGAGGAAGAAGAGATCAGGGTAATAATCCTATTAATTTCCACAATGCTAAATTTTCCTATATCAGGAAATATTCATGAAAACATGATTTTGGTTTTTTTTTAGAGAAGTTATAGAACAGTCATGCATAAAATACAGGATTCCTATATACCACCTTACTATTGCCATGTTGCATTGATGTAGAACATTTGTTACAATTGATGATAGCACAGAAAACATTGCTTTTAAATATCATGGATTGTCTTTGCCTACTGTCATACCAATGTCCCTGGTTCTCAGATTCTTGAGTGCATACCCCTGTTTCTTTTTCTGTCTTTGGATGTATCTCATTAAAATTCCCTTTTGTTTTTCTATCTATTTCTTGGTTCTGTTCCCTCTTCTTGCTTCTGCATTTCTCCGTTGAAGACAGTGAGGAATTTTCCATTCTAAACCTGAAATTCACAGAACCCTAATCAACTTCCAAAACTGATTTGCCTGTGGGAAAATGGGGACATTTAGAGCCTAGTGGCCACTCATCATAGTTTGTTTTCTTTGGGGAAATCATCCCCTTCACTGCTCTCAGATTAGGAACTTTAAGTAGAACTAACTCTATACCTAATCCCAGGGCTAGGACTGAGTTTCCAGGTCTGGTCAATTAGAACAGCAGTGTGGTTATTTCAGGGAAAGGACAGTCCCTGTAATTGTGGCTGAAACTTAGAAGAAAGCAAAGCAGAGATGTAGAAAGACAGATTCCTAGTAGCAACAACATTTGAATGATTGGATAAATCTATTCTTGAAACCCATATACCAATGGATTTTTAAGTTTTATATTAGCCAAGTTGGTTTAGGTTTCTGTTTCTTTCAATGAAGAGTGCTAACAAATAATAGGTATTGAGACATGAGAAGTAATTCCTATTTTATCAGGTCAAGCAGATACCACCCCAGAAAAAGAAAACAAATTGACATCTAGGAGAAAAACAGAACATATCAAAAATGGAAGGAAACATTCATGTTTAGCAACTCAGTAAAACTGGAAGTATAAAGCAAAAGAGGAATAAAATAATGAAGAGAGTCCAAAGCAAATCTGTTATAGGTTAGCTAATGTTGCAGAGCTGGTTTAGTAATTAATTCCAAGAATACTGAGCCTCTGTTAAGGTATCCTTTTAAGATAGGTGAGCTTCACTGGATGAAACAGGAGTATTCCTAACATGTCAAAATAGACATTCTATACATTTTTGCAAGGATCAGACCTCATGTCTCAGATTACATGTTTTAACAGGATGTTCAAACTCAACTTGAGTGGGGATTTGATGTGGACTTGGCAAGGTCAGCTACAAAATGCCCAGGGAAAAGATGTAGAAAATCAAAATGGATTCTTCATTACCATCATCTTGGTTTGGGGCTTTGGGAAGGGTTTTCTTCTTATATAGATTACTAGGTGAAAGGGAAATAAAAGATAATTTACATTTAAATTTTAGTTGATACTTCTTAGTTTGTTGAACCCTTGATAAGACTGGGAGAAGCTGGAGAAATTGTCGTAACACAAGAGGTGGGAACTTAACTATGACTTTATGGTAGACATTTCTTAGTTCTTGGAAAACCACACAAATGGGTCATTTACTTGTGCAAGTGTTTTGTAGAGACTATGATCAGAAATGGAGGTGTCTGAGAAACTGTTGGATTTAAGGTGCAAAACTGCTTGAGGTGCTAATTTGAATGTTTGTCGACATTGGGCAGAGAAGCACCTCTGAATACTGTGTTTCCTTCACAGAAAGTTTATTTTCCAAGTATGGATTTAGAATGGTGTGCCTCCAAAATATAATTTATGTTGCAGAGTTACATATGCTCTCTTTTGACTACTTTGTCACAAGAGAAACACTTATCAAGGTCACAGATACTCTCCCTGTTGCAAAATCCAAGCATTAATTTCTATCCTCCTTTAAATAACTTGCAGCAATATTTGACACTGTGGTCACCACTTCCTTCCTGAAATACATTTCGGAATTCTGCCACAATTAAAGTGCCTTGGATTGCAAGTTATATAAACATTACTAACTTTGGCTTGAAAAGTAAAAGGGTTTTATTGACTTACGCAAATACAAAAAGTTCAGAGGTGATGTGTAATGGATTCAGGTTCAGTTTGGTCCGGGCTCTGTCTCCATTTCAACACAGCTCTTTTGTTCTGCCCTTCTTCAAAAGTCTGCTTCATCCTTAGATGTGTTCTTTATGATTATAAAATAGCTAGCTGCCAGCCACAGTTAGGGCTAATTGCTTCCTCATTTGCAACCGAGAAGAAGAAATAGAGGTTTTTTTCGACTACGGAAAAATAAAATCCTGGGCTTCCTATTGATTGGAACAGCCTCAAATGGAAATGTAGTCAAGAGAATACAATACTGACTTAAACCAGGGTTACCTAAACCCACTACAACAGGTTCACACTAATCAGAATCCTCTCTGAAGATGGGATGGATTCAATCCCAACCGAACTCCAGAGCTGCTGCACCAAGAATAAGAGCTAAAATGGGTGAGGGTTAGTCAATTTCAAGGTCCATCATAACTTTGGTAAAACCACAGTCTTGTTTTTCTGTGCATCTTGTTATCCTCCATGACTGCCTCTCCTTTACCCCGCGTGTAAATGGCGGGTGCTCCAGAGCTTGACACTTGACCCTCTTCTCTATACTCTATATTCTCTCCCAATCTGATCTCACTATCTCTCATGACTTTTAATAATATCTATTGGTAAATGACTCTTAAATTTATTTCTCTAAGCCTCGCCTCACCCTTGAGCACTAGACTAATTTATCCAACTTTTTATTCACCACCTTATCTTAGTTGCCAGGGCTGCTATGACAAATCCCACATGACGGGGGGCTTAAACAACGAGCATTTGTTGTCTTGCTGTTTGAAAGAGGCTAGAAGTCCAAAATCAAGATGTCGGCAAGGCCTTTTCTCTTCCTGGTGATAGCAGACCTACATCACTTGACCATTTCTTTCATCTATGGCTTCTGACTTTGAACTTCTACTTCTTCTGACAACTGCATTCACATTTTCTTTCTTTATAAGGCTCCTAGTCATAGGGGTTAAGGGCCACCACGCTGATTCACTTTGGCTTTATCCAAAATAAGATCTTGGAAGATTCTATTCACAAATAAGCCCACACCTTAAATAGTAGCATCTTCAAAGATTCTATTTACAAATGGAGTCACACCCACAGATGCAGATTAAGATTTAAACAGGTTTTGGGGGAGGTGTGTGATTCAATCCTCAACACCCATCCCCTTAAATATCTGCCAGATAACTCATATTTAGCAGGCACAAAATGAAATTATTCATTTCTCTAATTTAAACTTACTCTTTCTCCTGCCTATTCTATTTTATTTATTAGTACCATCAGCAACCCAAATGTCAAAAGTTCTAGTGATCATCCCTGATTCTTCTTTTTCCCTCATGCTACAATCCAATCCACAAGAAAACCTGACAGTATTTCCTTCTTAATGTTTTATATTTGGGGCCATGTCTCATCTTTTCTACAGCTACAGTTCTAATCCAAGCCCCATTATCCATCAGCTGGACACTGCAGTAGCCTAACTGGTCTCATTGCCTCTAGTTTTGCATCCCCTAAAATCAGTCCTCTGCAAGGGACCCTCAGATTTTTTTCTGGAATTTAAATCAGATCATGTCATTGCCTTCTAAAATTTTATAATGGCTTGTCCTCACACTTAGGAAAAAAATCCACATAGGTCTTTATTACCAACTGTTATGGATTGAATTATGACCCCCACAAAGATATTTCAACTCCTAACCCCCAACCCTGTGGATGTGAAACCATTTGCAAATAGGATCTTTGAAGATCTTATTAATTAAGGTGAGCACAAATGGAATTAGTTTGGGCCTTAATCTAATATGACTGGAGTCCTTATAAGCAGAGGAAATCTGGGCACACTAGTAGGAGATAGGGAGAGAGACAGCCATGTGTCAGAGACAGAAACTAAGTTTTGGGTTGCCTGCAAGTAACCACTAGAACTCTACAAACTTCAGAGAAAGTTTGCAGACACCTAGATTTTGGACTTCTAGCTTCCCAAACTGTGAGAAAATAAATTCCTTTGTTTCTTCCAGTTAGTCTGTGTTTTTTTTTAATTATTATTTATTATTATTATTATTTTTATTGTTACAGCAGCCTTGGCAGACCTAAGACACTATCTACTTCTTCAATTACATTTCATCTCATGTGTCCACATGCTTCCACTGAGTGAGCAGCTATATCCCCCTGAGCCCTAAAAGTATTATCCAAGCTCATTCCCAGGCCAGGGAGGGACACTTGCCAGCACTTTCTCCAGATATTTGCACAAATAGCTCTTCTTATCTTCCCAGTCCCACATCAAATATCACCTCCTTTCATAGATATTGTTGGTACCCCAGCCATATGTCCTTTGCTGTAGTGGTGCACATTTTCCCCAGTGGACAGGAGCATTGGTTATTAACAGCTCACAGCTAACATCTTTTTTCAAAGAATTGCCCTCAGATGCCTTGCCTAAGAGTTGTGTCCCAACCCCATCATTCCTGCGCCTCCCACCACCACAGGACAGCCTGCAGCCAAAGACCAACTGACGGGGGGATACAAAGACCAGCCTTCTTGTCTCAAGGTGGGACCAACTCAAGTGCTATTCATCTTCTTGAGCTCCTAGAAGTGCCTAGGATGAAGGGAGCTTCTAATTGAGGCCACATACCTACTTAACATTCTTCCCCTGTGCTCCCTTTATCCCCTAGTGTCCTTTCTCCTAAGAGCAAACTTTCAGCAAAGAATCCCCATCTCAGCCTCTGTATCTAAGAAACCCTACTTAAGCTTCTTCCTCACAGAGGTTTTCTTGACAACCCAATCTATGGTAGAGCCCACATCCCCACCGGCCTTCTCCACCATGCCACTTTCCCTTATTTGTGCCCTAACACATAGCATTCTGAAATTATATTTCTTTGCTTGTTAAAAAATCTTCCCCTGAGATAAATAATTAACTTCATCACACAAACAGTTGGAACTATACCTGCCAATATGTGGTCATAGAGAAAATATTTGTTGAATGAATAAATGCAAACCTCAAACTTAGAGGCAAGGGAAATGCATTCTTACTTGGGACTTCAATCCCCTGAGAGTAGCCTCAGAGGTGGGTAGATGATTTTGAGCATAGCTGCAGATGGAGAGGAAAAGCCAGTGCAAGGCTGGTCGTTATCTTAAGAGCTTGCCAGCAAATCAGCCCTGTTAATGAATGCACAGCATCCTTCAGAAATGCCTGAGGAAGGCCCAAGTGATAGAGCCTCTAAAACTGCAGGCCCAGAGGTTTCAAATTGTGAGACTGAGAGCCCGTTAGCCTGGAGACGTTTTGTGCCACTTGCATTGCTTTTTAGGTTGCCATTATATTTGCCAACATTAAAAAAAAAAAAGTTAGATGTCACATCAATATCTGGATTTTCAGACTGTCTTGAAAAACTGGCATCATTCCCATAAGGCAGCCACCTTCTGGAATTGAGTAGTTACTGCCCCCTTCAGGCTGGGCATAAGTTTTTCCATGTCACCACATCCCAACTAGCCTTCCTCTTTCAGTTGCATAATATGCTTGGTACCTGCAGGCCTTAAAGTTTGTAACCTCCATATGGGACATTGGAACATCTCTGTATTGGAATCTTCTACAATCCTGGATCCTTTCTTTGATATATATTTGTTAAAATTTTCAGCTTGTCCTCAACGCTGCTGTGAATAATTAAAGGTAGGATTAGAATGCTAAAGGATAGCCCCATACATTTGAGCAAATGTCCCCCTCCAGTGCCATCAGGGGCTGCGTCCCAGGCAGAACTCTGCATGCCAAGCAGTGCAACCTGGCAAGAGGCAGCCTCGACCTAAAGAAAGGAGAGTCCCTTTCAAAACTCATCTTCCTTGTAATTTATTAACAAGGGTAGATCATGAGTGGGAGAAGTATTAATACCCTTCAACAAGGGTGGTAGTAGCAGAAACATTCTCAAGAGATGGAAGTATTTATTAGTAGCACAGACACAAGCTGGGGTGGATCAGCTCTTTAGGGCCCAAAATAGCAGATGCCTAGTCAGAGACTCAGCTGGATATGACAACCCAAGGGAAGTTCCCCCAAATGGAAGCTTTATACAGAGTTAGGAGTAGACGTCAGGTTTAATTGTTATGTGACCTTATTAGAACTCAGAAGCAGAGCAATCCAGAATGATTCTGGTTTATTTGATTTTCAGGTAACTTTTCAGAGTTGCACGTTCTCTGCAGATATCACATTGAGATATATATAAAGTTGTTGATTTAAAAAACAAAACAAAACACATTACTCCAGATAATAGTTCTGTCTTCAGCAGTGACTGATGTTCATATTTTATGGACTAGCTCTTTTGAATTTTTAGATTGATGTTAAGTATAGACTAAGACACAAACTGCCATGTGGTAGAAATCAGGCCATTGAGTGATTTGGGATGCCAGTCACACAGCCAAGTACATTTGTTCCCTGCCCTTGTCTCCAGTGCTCATTTTATTTCTTGCCCTTTTAGATAGGGCTTCTGCCATTTGATCCTTGAGGGGACCGACAACGTGTCTTGTCAGACCAACTCCTTGTCAGCAGAATAGCAATGCAACATCCCTTTGATGTCTTCCTCACGGTCCGGAATATGTGTTCATTTTTCCCGTGGCTACCTTGTTAGTGGTGAGATCAGGAGAGCACATTCCTGCATTTCTTGGAGAAAATGCTGGGAAACAAATGCTCACACTAAGGCAAATGTAACAGTATTTTTCAAGATCCTTTTTCCCTATAAGAGAAGACTGAAATAAAGGAGAAACCATTAAAGGAGAAACTTATAACTGAACAAGATCTTAAAAACTGTTCTCAGCCTTAGGGTCTCCTAATACCTGAGGGGAATGGTGTGAATGAGCAGATTTGGGGCTGGTCACTATTCCCCTCCACTCAATTAATAATTTATTAGATGGGAGGTGCAATTGGGGACAGTATCGGAAAATATGAAGAGGAAGTATGGCCCCACCCTTCAATGAGTTTGCTGGAGAGTACAAATAATAAAGTAATAATATATCAGGGCTACATGGAAATAAAAGTTACATGCTGTCAGTAAGCAGTGAAAAGCATGATATATGACCCTTCTATGCCCATTCCTTTCCTTCTTAGTGTCACCTTTCTCCCCATCCCTTCTGATGGTTTCCATGCAGTCATGTGCCTGCTCATGTTCCCCTCGCCCTAAGGGTGTCTCCACTGAGCCTACCCTTCCTAGAGAGCAGCACTGTTTTAGTTTGTTTAAGCTGCTGGAATGTGATATACCAGAAATGAAATGGCTTATAAAAAAGGGAATTAATCAAGTTGCAAGTTTACAGTTCTAAGGCTATAAAAATGTCCAAACTAAGGCACCCAGATAAAGATACCTTGGTTCAAGAAAGGCTGATGGGTCTGGAGCACTTCTGTCAGCTGGGAAGGCACGTGGTTGGCACCTGCTGGGGTCTCTGGCTTCTAGTTTTAAAGGACTTCCCCAGGGGTATTTTCCTTTTGCATCTGCAAGGGTCTCTGCCTATGTGGGCTCTGTTAGCACTGAATCTTTTTCAAAATGGTTCCCTCTTAAAGGGCCCCAGTTAGTGACCCCACCTTGAATGTGTGGAAACACATTGTTCCATGGAAACTACCTAATCAAAAGGTGCCATCCACAATGGGGTGGATCACATCTCCATGGAAACCATAAAAATGATCCCACCCAGAAATATTGAATGAGGATTAAAGAACATAGCTTTTCTGGAGTACACAATAGTTTCAAACTGGCACAAGCTTTTTTTCCAAATACCACCCCTCTGATATCACTTGGATCTGGCCCATCTAAAAACAAGTACTGTGGTATATCTGAATTAGCACTAGTTCTTGGTTCTAGACCCAACTTGATAGATAGAAGACTCTTCCTAAGTCTCCCTTCTACATTTTACCTCACAATATGAAGAGAATCAAATAAGTGAGAAAGGCAGGATGCATTTTGAAACCTGTACTATATCATAAAATATTCATAGATATTGATGGCATAATAGTTTTACATCCAGTTAAATAGTTCCCTTTTACTAGAAGCTTATGGAAGACCTACTACCTTCACTAAATCCCTACATTTGCTTGGCACTTTATAAAAATTTACAAAGCTTTTAAATAAATCATCTCACTTAATATTTTTTGAATTAGTGAGTTATACACTGACGTGCCCATTCTGCAGATGAAAATATGAGGCTTCGAGAATTTAAGTGGTTTGTGCACAAATGGCTAGCAGTATGATGTGAAGCCAAGTCCACTGGTTTTCCCATTACACTAGGCAACCCCTAGTGAAGAGGGTATTTGAGATTAGCCAACACTTTATATAGTTCTTAATACAGGCAAGCATACAGTTCATCATTACTGATCTTCAAGTGACATTCTTACATGGAAAGTCCTCAGGTAATTCATCAACTTTCATTTCTATTTCTAGGCACATGATACAGAATTATGCTCTGTCAAGAAATGAAGAAAAGAAAGAAAGAAATTGAATAAAGAAAAGCACAGAAGAATAATGATTTTGTATTCATAAGCTTAAGTTGACTCTTCCACTAAGAAGAGTCTATTGTTCCTTGGGTTGAATTCATTTATTTTCTTGAAGAAAGAGACTGACTTGAGGATACCTCTGGCATAAATATGCCCCTGGATATGAGAGGGGAAAATAAAGTAAAAACTGAGATACTTCCTTTTCTCCTTGTGAAGATCCTTAATGCTTCAGACAGGATTTCTAAAGAGAAGAAAGAGAGTGAGAGATAAGAACAGTTATATTCACATGGTAGATATTGTGCATGGTTCTTTTGGTCTAGAATATTTGTAGAGGTCAGGAACAAGTGAGTTACTCTGACTTCAAATTACTCCAGAAGATGCAGAAATTGTGAATCATGCATTTGTCAACCCCTTTTGATTGTCCACATCCTGCTTTGGGTTTTGAGTTGTGACTGGGTGGATATGGAAGAAACATACAGCAAGCTTTTGCCTTCAGCTGGAAAGACACCACAGTCACAGGCACACAATCCTCCCACTCTGTGACTCCCTTGGTGCTCTCATGCAGACCTCCTTCCAGTCTCTCCCCACTCCCATGCATTATCAATAAGATAGATCTGATCATCTCAGATTTCCACTTTTAAAAGTTCTTCAATTATTTGATAATACTGAACATCCTAGTGTGGCATCTAAGGTGCTGCACAGCTACCTTAACTGCCCTACTCAGCCTGATATCTGTTTCTAAGAACATTTGATACTCTGACCACAGCACTCAGCTAACTCCTCTCCAAATACCCAATGGTTGGCACATTTCCATGACTTGCTAATGTTTGGCCTCTGCTTCTATGCCTTTCTTCCCCTTATATGATAAACAAACATCTAGTCCTCTTTCAAAGTTTGGCTCAGCATCTTCAATGTTTCTTTGATCTCCATTTTTTTCAAAAGAATTCCATTAATGGCAAGCATAATAGTACTCTGTTTACTTCAGAATCTGCCATACATATCAAATATGACCATTCTTTCTTCCATTCACTCCATAATATTTTTGAACTCTTAATTAATTCCAGGCTCTGGATATGGCATGGAGAACAAGATACATGGTTCTTTCCTCTCATGGCATTTAAAGTTTAGCAAGAGAATTAGATGTTAAATACCTAAACATACATAAATGCATACCAGCAAATTGTGAACAATAGTATGTAAAAGTTCTTTGAACCTGTAAAGGGGTATGCCTATGTAATAAATGATTCAGCATATGAATGTTGACATGTGGAATTTGCCATCCAAATGGGAGATTCTGTGTACAAGAAATTTCCTTCTCTTTGTTTTGATGACATTCTATTCCCATCTCTGATTATCTGTCCATCTTCTCCACTAAACTGTGAGTTTCTCAAAGACAGAAATCATGCCTCATATATTTTTGTATAGCCAGAGTGTAGTAATGGGCCAGCACACGGTTCAACAGATGTGGAATGAAGAAATAAATGGGCAAATACTGTAGCTGATTAGAATTTAAACATATTGAACAAGTTACTCTATATGTATACTTACTAGTATTTGGGTAGTGCTAATGCTCAAATAACTAAAATAATTACTTACCAAGCTCTTTCTCACACTGGGGTCTCTACAATGCTATTTCTTCTGAAGTGCTCTTCTATCACTCTCTGGCATACTAATTCATATTCATTTTTAAGGTCTCATGTTGAATGTCACATCCCTGAGAAAATGTTCCTCAACTCAAAGACCAGGTAATTTCCCCAATTTAAACTTCCTAATGTGTCTATGCTTCTCTTTTATAGCTTCCATCAAAATTGTAATAGATTTTTCTATTCATTTCTTTTCTATTATCCCACTATATTCAGAACTCTATGAAGGTGAGACCCATTTAGTCTTTCTCCCCTGTATTCTAGCACTTGTCACATAATAGATTCTCAATAAATATTTGTTGCTTAACAAATTAGCTTCTTGAATGTCCTCTCCAGATGCAATCCACATCTTTGTACTCTTACTAAACAGTATATATTATTTTATATTTTTATAAATACATATTTATATTTTACATATATAGCATTTTATATTTTTATAAATATATATACTTATATTTTATATAATAGCATTCTGTAGTATCTATTGTACTGCCTTTTTGTTATATAAAAATCACAAAATATAAGTTGAAAAATATTTAGGTAACCATTCTAGGTAATTTAACGTGGTCAAAATAAAAATATTTAGGGATGTTTCCCAATGTATTCATTACATTACATTTCCAATGTAATGAATTTGACATTGAAGTCATACTTGAAGATCGACTTAGCATCATGGGAAAAGGAGAAAGAGAAACTACCTTTGTTAAATATCCATTAATACGAAGAGTGCTATGTTAAACATTTTACATATATTATTTGATTTAATCATCAAATCCAACTACAAATTATATTTAAAGGCCATGAACTGCAGCGCTAAAGAGTTTAGAATCTAGAACCAGAATTGCTTGTAGTCACATCTGACTTCTCCCCCTATTAGCTGTGTGACTTTGGGTAAGTTACTTAACTTCTCTATACCTAGATTTCCTCATTTACATAAAGAAGCTTAATATATTATCTGCCCCACAGGATTATTTTGAAGATTAATTGATTTGATATGTATAAACTCTGAGAACAGCAGCTGGCATTTCATAAACCCTATATAAATAATTATATTATTATTATTATTATTATTACTATTATATTATTCTTCCACAACCTCCTTTAAAACAAAATCAATGCTAAATAATATCTATACAAACAAAGAGTAAAAGAAAACAAATTCAAACACAAAAGAGAGATAAAAATAACAACTACGACAAAAGAAATGTGTATTTGAGAATTTCTAGACTATGGGAGAAAGAAGGAAACCTGAGGGGCTCCTTGTCCTTTCATATCTAAGCATCACTAATGCATCAGGAAAAGTATTCCTCAGACTCTCAAGATCACAAAAATCTTTATCTCATGCCTATCAGTGAAAGTAATAAAACATATCCTTAGAAGTGATTTAACAAAAATGGAAGGGTTTTTTTTTCTTTCTTTTTCATTCTGTGAAAGCTGAGGGTTTCGTTCAATAAAAGCTACTGAATTTATGAGGGTGATGAGTGGTATGTTCAAACTATATAGCTTTTTGGGTGCCTGACTGCCTTAAGAGGGAAGCTTGGAGAAGCTTAAGCATTTTAATGGACTGAATAGCATTAGACCATCCTTCTCAAAAAAAAATGTTGTAGACAGCAAGCAAATGAAAGTACGGTTTGAGGTCTTGCATAAGGACCCAGAGAAAGAGAGAGAAAAGCAAAAATCATGCAATTTTTATCATTATATAAATAAAGAATTACATGTTAGTAGTTAGTGTGATTAAAACTCAGGGAGGCAGCATATAAACAAAGGAAAAGATGGAAAGAGAAAATATATAATTCATGGGAAGAGCAGGGGAGAAATACAAGCAGAAAAAGCAATTTGAAGGAGAAATGGGAAATGTGTTTATAACTTCAGACCACTTCCCCTTCTTCAGGGACTCAGGTCCTGGAGATAATAGATGCTGATCTCTCCCCACTGCCGAAACTCCATACAGCCTGGGGATATCTGAGGGTGAGGAAAGCTTCCTCACCTGAAACAAAACAAGCAGACAAACACACAAATAAACCATCAACGTGGGGAGTTTTGGGATTAAGAAAAATCCTTTCTTGCATAGGTTAGAGAAACCCCATGTCCGGGAGCCTTCTCTCTAGGTAACCTCTGCAGGGCCTGACTGCGCAGCTGGGGGCACTGCAAACACCTCAGGGAGTGGACTGGAATTCAGATTCCACAAAACCAGGACTGGGTTTGTCTTCTCACCCTCAGTGCCTTGCATGGCCTAGGTACTTAGCAAACATTTATTAAGTGAACTAGTAAATGAATCCCCAGAAAGCCAAATGCCAGTTGTACCACTCCCATAGGTAAACACGGGAAGAATAAACCAGAGATGGTAACTTGACTATCCATGTGGTTGCAGAGGTTAAAGGTGTGGATATGGGCTTCTGTCCAGGAGGCTGAGTTGACCTTCTGGATGAGAAGTGCAGCCAGGGCCGGGAGGATGGAGGCAGTGGAATCACCACAAGAGGCCCGAGGTGTCAGGTGGTGTGTGGTCCATGGAAGAAGTCTCCGTGCAAACACAGGTGGTTGGGTTCACCTGCAATTTCATGCTGGACAAGCCTGAGCCTCTGAAAACCAAGGGTGCATTGCTCCTGTTACCTGCCTGCAGTTTTCCACCCCCATAATGGAGGACAGCATGTAGTGCCCCACATGTGATCAGAGGAACAAGGTCTTAATGAAAAGCCTTTAATGAAAATGCAATATCAATAAAAGGGTGCCTCCATGATTGCAATTAATGATGCACAATCGGCTCTATGGTGCCACGGACCACTGAGCCTGGGTCTCACCATGCTCTCCATGTTTCCTGCCTACAGGGCACACAGACTGGTATACTGCAGATTTTTACCCTCAGGTCCCAACAGTGCCTGCTCTTTTGTGGGTTGGAATATGAGAAAACACTTTGCAAATTACTATTCCTTCTAGTTTAATAAGATGAAAAAGTTGTCTATGCTCCCAAATATCTCCCCTCCTGAAACAGAACTGACTAAAACAGCTGTTTTCATTGGAACGTTCTTCAGTAGAGCATTGTGGAGTTGGGTGAAGGGATAACAGAAATTTCCTTGGGTACAGGACTTCCTGACGCAGAATACTGACTGCTTTGGGAAATGCTCCTTTTTAGTTGTAAGGTTAGTGATTTCCAACTGTTGAATATTTAAAGCTGATAGGAAAGCTATTATTGCCCCCTCCCTGCCAAAAACATGATTCTTAATAGACAAAATAGCATTTTTCAAAAAAGTTATTCTTTAAGCTTCTGTGATTTGGCTCTGGGATCAAAACTGTCCCTCTCTAGTCTTTATATATTGAATTAGAAATGTACATATAAAATAACTCATCCGGCAGGCGACAGTGGCTCAGTGGCATTGTTCTCACCTGCCTTGCCAGATACCAGGGTTCATTTCCCAATGCCTGTCCACGCAAAAAAAAAAAAAAGTAAAATAATAATTCATCACTCACTGTACTTAGTTGGCCATGGTCTTTGCATGCAAATTATTAATGTTCTTAGCTCAAAGAAGTGTTAAGGGAAAATGCATGATTTTTTTTTATCATGTTTCACTTATTTTATGTACTAACTAAATTTATTGTCATGTGAATTTTGGGAACAATCTGATGCTTTTCATTTGTCCTGTGATTTTATATGGCAGTTTCCCATGTTTTATTATTATGAGTTGGGGAGGTTTATTTTTTTTTTATGCCAGTGAAGACATAAAGTGGGGGGGGGGTGCATGGTGGCTCAGCAGGCAGAGATCTCGCCTGCCATGCCAGAGACTTGGGCTCAATTCCTGGTGCCTGCCGATGCAAAAAAAAATTTTTTAATAAAAATAATACAGTGGAAGAAGTGATGAAGTTGGAAAGTTTGTAGCCATTTTATACACTGGTTTGGGCAAGAAGCCTCAATAATGTTAAAACTAGAGAGCAAAGTTTGTTGAGGATCAGGATATTTTCACAGTGTATTCTACAAATTGCTCATTAGCCATCAGAGAAAAAAGAAAAGCAGCAGCCCAGCAAGGAGGTTAAAAGGGCTGATACGAGCTGAATTCAAGTATCACCCACCTAACTAGGCCATCAAGAGGTACAACTTACTAAATTTTTCTGCCTAAATTTCCCCATTTGTAAAAAGATACACAGATATTCCAGGACTGGTGTGAAGGTTAAATGAATCAAAACACAACTGAGTGACATCTCAGTTCTTGTGTTTTAGTCTGCAAAAGCTGACAGAATGCAACACACCAGAGATGGACTGGCTTTTAATAAGGGCATTTGTTTAGTTAAAAATATAGTTCTTCAGAGGAAAGGCAAACTTTCACCTGAGGTTCTCTGTTAGATGGGAAGGCACAGGGTGATGACTGCTGGCTTCTCTCCTGGCTTCTGGGTTCCAAAGGCTTTCTCTGGGGTGATTCCTTTCTGCATCTCCATATGTCTGAGCTGAGCTGCTTGGGCTATGCTGTGTTGAGCACCCTTCTGACCTCTCTCTTTTAAGCCTCCAGCTAATTAAATTAAACCTCACTCATTGTGGAAGGCACTCCCCTTAGCTGACCGCAAACGTAATCAGTCACAGACGAATTTCACATGCTGATGATTTAAGTCCACAGCAACAGAACAATGGGGCCTCATCCCCTGGCCATGTTGACACGTGAACCTCACTACCACATCTTGCATCTATGCAATATGACTAATTTCAACACGAACTTTTGAAGGGGTTTTGTGAGGATAAATAGTTAATTTATTTGAAATAGTACTGGGTATGGCACATACTATGTTGTTTAAATGTTATCAGTATTCCTTGGCATGTAGTGAGGACGCCACAGATGTTAACATGGTATAAAAAAAGAAAATGTGTATTATTTTTATATAGGTGTGTGAGATCTCAAAGTATTAATAAATCATTATGGACCCATTTTTACAAAAAGAAAAAAAAAGGTGTGTATATGTGCCATGCATTTGTGTATTTTCCAAAAGATCCACACAAGCAGAAAGATAAAGGGAGAGGGGTGCAAAGATGAACATACAAGAATATTTGTAATGCCAATGTTTATAGTAGCTAAAGATTGGAAATGACTAACATGTTCATAAATAAGGTGTGGGCTAAATAAGTAGGTTATGTCATAGTTCATTATATGCAATAGAATATTAGCTACAGAGTGTTTATCATTCAGAAAGGAAAATGAACATGATATAATGTAAATGGAAAAAGTGGATTGCAAAAGTAGATCAAGGAAGATTTGAAATTTGTAAATCACAAAATATATGTGAGTCTTATGTGTATTTTTCATAGAAAGTTTCTAACAATATTAAAAGTGCTTATCTTTGGAAAACAGGATTATTGCTTACCTTTCTTCTCTCTTTTGTTAAAAATACTATTCTTAACCTAATGAAACTTTCCTCTTTCTCCTCCCATAAGCAAATATTATGTTTATAATTAGAAGAGCAATACAAGGATTTAAAAATAAAAGGAAAATGCCACTTGCTGTGACAAGATCAGTATTCTAGTTCCAGCCCTGCCTGGGGAAACTTTAGGGAGGTAATTTTACTCTGTTAGTCCCAGACATCTTATTTGGAAAAAGAAATACTGATAACGATACATGGCCTTCTCTTTTATAAGGCAGATGGGAGGATAAAATAGGGTAATGCATGGGAAATCATATTGCAAATGACAAAATACTAGATATACATAAAGATCCAGACGGGAATAAGCGTTGGGATGAGAAGGTGGAAAATGAGAAAGGAAAAGAGAGGAGGGGAAGGAGAAGATGACTTTGTATGATCACGATAAGAGGAAATGAATATGGCCAGTGGAAATATTTGGTGACATCATTAGAACAATTTTCTTACAGGAAATGTGAACATGCAGGTTATGGAATTTTGGAAATCATGAATATTCAAGTGAAGACATTTTCATTCCTGTCATAGAGTTATGCAGAGATGATATATGATTTTTTAATACTTTGGCTGGCTCTCTGACTAGTGTTTCTTTATGCAGAGGTTTCTTGGAAGAGAAAACATATTCCCTCATCTCCCACCTTCCACACGTTCTGTGGGTATAGTCGTGTGGGTGGGGCAGTGGCCAAAGCAATAAATAAATTAAATCCACTTAATTACTTCCTTAAATAAAAACCCTGGTTTAAAAAGAATAAACAACAAAGGCACAGCTAATCATAATAGTTCCAAATCCATAGCATTCTGTGTTCTCACAAGCAGGTCAATTGCCCTTATTGATCACCAATGTCTTCATTTGTTAAATAAGGGAAATGAAATGATCATATCGTAAATCCTTTTCAGCCACTAAATTCTATCAGTTTCAGATTCTAAGGCTACTATGGTAGTTAGAGTCAGGTGTCAACTTGGCCAGGTGAAGGTGCCTAGTTCTGTTGCTGTGGACATGAGCCAATGGTACATGAACCTCATCTGTTGCTGATTACATCTGCAGGCGGCTAGGAGGTGTGCCTGCTGCAATGAATGATGTTTGATTTAATTGGCTGATGCTTAAATGAGAGCACTTAACATAGCACAGCCCATGCAGCTCAGCATACCTCATCTCAGCACTTGCAGCTCAGCCCAGGCCTTTGGAGATGCAGAAAGGAATCACCCAGGGGAAAGTTGTTGGAACCCAGAGGCCTGGAGAGAAGGCCAGCAGAGATCGCCCTGTGCCTTCCCACGTAAGAAAGAACCTCAGTTGAAAGTTAGCTGCCTTTCCTCTGAAGAACTATACAGTAACTAAATAAATCCTCTTTAATGAAAGCCAATCCATCTCTGGTGTGTTGCATTCTGGCAGCTAGCAAACTAGAACAGGTACCTAGTTATAACCTTCCCTTTCCGTACTTCTGTTAAATCTGAACTGAACGGTGGTCTTTTCAGCTACAAAGACATTTACTACCTTGGTAAACTTTTCTCACGGCTTGATAGTTTGACTGAAACATATCTCATTACTCTATTTTCTCTTGGGAATGCTACTTCTCTAAGTTTCAGTTTCTTCACTTGTAAGCTGGGAGTAAAAAGATATCTTCTTGGGAGGGTAGGGTCCTTGTGGGATTCATAAGATGCTTTCATAAAATGATCAGTTTGATGTTTCTCGCTAAATTATTCTTTAAACAAAGCAGCAGTTGTGAGAAGACTATCAATGAAAAGATAAAGTTTAACTTAGAGACATAATTCTTGATTTAAAACTCTTTCTGTGGAACCAATCCCCATACAATCTAAAGAATACCCCATTCTTCCATTAAAAATCAAGTGGCTAAAGGGATGATGTTTCAGAGCATAGATTTTGTGTGTGTGTGTGTGTCAGCTAAATTCACATTAAAACTTCACACTAAATAAAATAAACCCAAATTAATGTATTCTTTTTTACAAAAGGATAAATAGAGCATTTTATTAACACTTTTTTGCAGCAACAAAATAACAATCCACATCTTTTCATTCAACACAATAAAAGCTATAATCACATTACATCACTTTGAGACAAAGCAAAAGATATTTTTAGTTTTCTTAAGGTCAAGAATGGTTTGCATTTTTTGAAACAAACTTTGTTTTATATTTGCAGTAGCAGGGCCTCCAGTCACTAGCACAATACAATGAACAGATCAAATATCCAGAAGAGACATTTAAAAACACCAATAATGTTTTGATTTGAATTGGGAAATGCATTGTTATCATTTTAGAGCACTAAGAGGGCTGATGTTATCTCTTTAAGAAGAAAAAGTCATTTTAACCACCCAGACAGCTACTATAAGCAAAAATGAATATAATATACAGACAGGAAATTTTAATGCATTGCACTTATTGCTTGGTACACAAATGTTGCAATTCCTGTTTAGTTATATTAAGAAATAACAAGCAAATTGCCTCTTCCCCGTCTAAAATTCTATAACTCTATGAAAGTAGAAATTGCAGCCCCCTAACCCAACATTAGGTGTATGCTATTTTTGGTTTTGTGTGAAGATTGTTTCTTATGTTTCTGTGCATGGATATGTATAAGATATACAGATATATAGATATAATTTTCATACAATTTATTGTCCTATGTATTTAAGACAAATATATTTTAAGTGGGCCTTTAAAATAATAAAAGTTTTCTACTTACAATATCTCTATTAAGTTTATCTTTTCATACTATATATAGCTCTGTGGCACAAGTTTCATATATATTTGATCTTTAAGGAAGAAGGGTTTCTAAACAATTTTCTATATCCTGTATTGATATTGCATTTTAAGGGCTCTATCTCCATAGCAAATATCTTATTAGATTCTTAAAGGTGTATACATCATTTTTTCTAATGCAAGTTACAACCAGTAAAAAGTTGTAATAAAAAATACACTGAAGTCTATTTCATTTATATAGTTTTTTGCAAAAAAGTTATCAGATATGCTACATGAAAAGTCAGATTTTATTGAAATGTGACATGTTTCATACTGTTTGGTAAATGAATGGAAAAACATGAAGCATACCCCTCGTTCTACAAGGTCTCTTTCACAGAAATAGCTGTTTGTGTCCAAGCATTTCGTATAAAACACTGCAAGATACTCCTTTCGAGGTCCAGCAAAATAGCCCACACTATGTAATCCCAGTAAGTATTCAATACAACTTGCTAGTTGCTAGCTCACAACATACTTCTCCAATTGAGAGATAACCCAATTTCATGCTTTACACATAATAAACGTTGCCAAATCTGATGCAGCAACATGACAGTTTTACTCTTTGGAAAAAAAACAAAAACAGAAACAGGACTTCTGAGTGATATCTTGCAATACAGTGTAACAAATACATAAGTGCATTTTTCATGATTAAGTAGCTTTGGCTTCCTAACCTTTGTAGGATGGAATGTGCCAACTGCTTCAGTTGTGCTTTATTAAATGGTAGTGAGTTTTAGCTCATATGAATCCAATGAGTAACTAGTTGCTTCTACAATTTTGATCAGTCAACCTTTAAATCACAAACACAAGAATGGATGACCTCAGTGGCAATGATTTTTAATTTCACAACTGCTACAGATTGCACTTGATGGTAACTTTGGGGGTTTGTTTTGATTTCATTTTTACAGCAAGACTTTGTCAGGTTAATATGTTTACATGTTTACACCACACAGGTTTGTGTGCAATCACAATTAATTTAATCACAAATGCTAAAAATAAATTCAGCCAGTAGCTTTGTTATGAATAATCATCCCGGTCCTTATAGGTGTATGAGTCTTGTACTTCTTGTACAAATTCTTCTTTCTTTTCCCACCCATTGGGCCAACCCCCATTGGCCTGTGTTGTGGCACCATAGGACTTGGTGGTACCATAATTGATGTAATTTTGAGTTATGTCCCCTGTTTCTTCATCAAGTTCATCTTCATGGATAAATCCACATTTTTCTTCACTTGTTTCCTCAGGGTCTGCCCAGGGTTGCTTCTCTCCCGAGGCAAATATTGCATAAAATATGACTCCGCCATAATGGACTAGGGCAGCAATCAGGAAGACATACTGCCACTCCTCACGTGACTGCAGTGACAAAAAGTGACACTGTGTCAAACACCTTCCCATGGTTGAAAAGCTTAACAACTTCATTGAATATTCCACTATCAAGCTTTTTGCAAAAAGTACCATCTTCAAGGGAAACATATGCTCTAATTAGATAAAGCAAATACTCTGATAGAAAGAAACTTTCTAAGATACTAGGATTTCCATTATTTAAAATTTTTTAAATCTAAAAGTTCTGAAATTGGGCAGCTGCTGTGGCTCAGCAGGCAGCGCTCTGACCTGCCGTGCTGGAGGTCTGGAGTTCGATCCCTGGTGCCTCCTGCCCATATGCAAATTAAAAAATAAATAAATAAATAAATAAATAAAATAAAAGTTCTGAAATTAAACTCCAAATATACCTATAGTCTGCTTAATAAAATAAAAACCTCATACTCTTTATCTTCAGGTCCATTGATTTAATTATCTTTTCCCCCCCCCCACATCTTTTCTTTCTTTTCTTTCAGGTAAAACTTAATTTTGAAACACTACACATAAGGACAAACAGCTCATAATAATGCCCTTCCGGGGATAACTGTCAATAAGTTACAAAATAAAGCTCAGAAGATCCCTGTTTGCTATTTCTAATAAGTAAGGAGCAAAAACAGTATTTGCCTCTGCAGGGATATCAGGAAAGTTAAAAGGCATCGAGAAGCATATTGCTCATTGTCTGGGGAAGTGGGCTTCCTCAGAGTTCCTAAGGAGATACTTTCTTTTGAGCCTCAATTATCTTCTCTATTCATAAGTGTGGTGACTGGACCAGAAAGAGAATGCCAAAGAGGACATTGGAACTCTTTTCCCAACCATGAGAGTGAATCTTCCACAGCAGAACATCTGTTTTGCTCCCTCTTACCTTATTCTTTGTCATTGCACCAACGATGATAGGGCAAACCATCCCTGACAATGTGCCCACACCATTCGAAATGCCCATTAAAATACTGGCATATCTTGGAGCAATATCCAAGTGGTTAACATTGAAACCTGAAATACATGCACAAGCTTTGACTCAGAGATTCAGAAAGCTATTATAAATAAGTATCTATAGATTATTCTCTACTATACTCACCACAACTCTTTACAAGCTACTGGGTATGTAGCATGTGCCTAAAACATTATATTTTGATGACAACTCAGGGATATTATGGGAGTGGAATGAGATATTAATTCTCGATTGGTACTTAATATGTGATGCTCACTCTGCAGACAGGAGAAAATTTTCTCAATCTACTTTAAGCAAAAAAGAAAAAGTAAGCAGAGGAAAGTAGTAACAAATTCAAATTACATTTTTAGATGTTTTATTATTTTTATTTTTCTGTGGAAATGTGTGGAGAAAAGTTTCCTAACAGTCAAAATATCAAAGAGGAAAGTAGAATATATATATATATGTTATCACAAGCTAAAATAAAAGAGCGTCCAAGTGAAAAACAAAAAAAGTCTTACCAGATATAGCAAAGCCACTGAATCCCACTGCAAGTACCAAGAACGAAATAGCTACCCCTCTAGTATGAGAATAGCCGACAACCAAAAGCAGCGTTGCTTCCATGCCAAAACCTTCAGAAACAAACATGGAAAGGAGACATTTCAGAAATTCATGCAAATTGTGTCAATGAACCAAAAGAGCTAAAAATGCTCATATGTACTGACCTAGCAATTCCACTTCAGGAAGTAAATTAAAACATACTACTAGTAGTAATAATTTATGCACAGAGATGGTTGCTGAAGCCTTAACTGTGACAATAAACATCTAAAATAACCTCAAGTTTCACTGGTGGGAAGGACCAAGTTCGTTACAATACATGTAAATGACGGGTCATTACAGAGTTCTTTAAAACTGGAGCCATGACTTTGAAGGAAGAAGGGAAAATGATTTTAAACGAGCAATGAAGGCACAAATTTAACAGCACTAATTTAAGATGAGTAACAAAACGTTATTCACTTAAGTAGATGGGAACTAAAAACGTGTCCTTAATGCACTTATATACTTACCTCCACAATTCATGATCTTTCTCACTGTCGTAGTTGAAAGAATTTGCTTGCTTCTTAGAAAATCTGCAATTTGTCCTCCGATAGGCACAATAATTGTCATAACTAAGTGTGGAACGGCAGAAAGCATGCCGACCTGATAAAAAACAAGAAGGGGAGAAATACATGTGACAAAAATGGTCTTGGTTTTCTGAATCCCTCATAAACTCTTCATGGACAAGCAAAGGAAAAAAAAACTACCTCCAAATAATCACTTACTCTTACTAGAATAAGTAATAACTTCCATAGAATAAACAAAAAAAGCTGAGTAAATTTACATTTATCCCTTTTTATCTTCTAGGAGAAGAGAATACATATTTTCACTCTTATGAGTCAGTAACTGTCGAGTCTATGAATCAATCATTCTGAATCTCACCATAGAGTGATTCGTATTTGCGTTTATTTTATATTCTTCACTCTTGCACAAATTCACCATTAGAGAGACAAATGGGGAGCAGAAATACACTCAACAAATTTTTAAGAGACTATTTTATAAAGCACTTTAAAATTTCATTAAAAAGCTAAAAATAATTGCATTTTAAATATATATCTCTTATGAGTCTTATGGCATGGTTTTAGTTTCTATAGATTACGAACCTAGAAAATTCAGATCAATTCTTCGATTGCAGGCCTTTTCTATAGCATATAGCAATATGTGATCACATTATTATACTGAGGTGTATTGTTTCTCTATTAATTTCACATCAAATAGCCTAATGTAACACAGCTTAACCCACAACATGAATTTGACAAATTATTTTTAACTATTAATTTGCTATCTTCTCAAAGAAACATTTCATTTACTTTGGATAAGCAGAGAATATAACCAAGGCTACTGCCTATTCACTCTCTCAGCAAAGGGTATATACAAAGCATTAAGTGAAATGCAGAAGTTAATATTTTAGAGGCAGAAGTTTTAGGATATTTTAGCATACTGACTTGACTTCTGGGGGTACTGAATCTTTCAATTCCTTTGGCAATATATGGGCATATTCTGTAAATGACCTCATCAGGGCCACAAGAGTTTCAAAACTTCAAGAAAATGATTCAATTCTCTTCTTAGCTTTTGGTGATATATGAGTAGATATTTGCCACATGATCAGAATAATCAAAATCTTCTTACAGTATTATTATTCATGATAATTGCATAGCAGTTTGCTCGTTATTTTAAGGTTTTACAAGAGTAAAGGTTTTGAGTATAAACTAATTAATTCTTCTTAGATATCCCAGGTCATTAAACTTACTCCACCTTCCTCTTTACTACTTCGGGTGACAGTGTGGATTTCCTCTCACTTCATCTGACCCATATCCCCTGTTCAGAAACCAGGAGGCTGCCCAGAAGAAAAGAACAGCCACTCAACACTGCTCTCCTCCTTCTCCAAATGTGAGGCTGAAAGGGAAGGAAGCTGTTCTCTAAATTGGCTGGCTCCTGTAATCTGACCTCAAACTTTTTCCTTGTTAATCCTAGCTTTGGCCTTTCCTGGAAATCTCATTTTCAAGGAACTGAAAAATTTCATACATGAGCATAGGCTGAGGTATATATCTCCAGTTCTGACTTAACTGAGCCAATACACATAGAATGACAATGAAGCCATTGCACTTGTGATTTTGTCTGTAGGATACCCAATATAACTAAGGAAGATGCAAACTAGCCTTTGTTAATATTTTACCTCATTTAAGTTTTGTTAAATTCTGGAAGAAGGTATTAATACCATTATGTGTAAAAAAACGAAAACAGAGGCTGAAAATTATTCAGAAACTGGCCCAAAGTTATGCATTGATAGTTTGTTGTAGAGCTTGGATTCAAAACCTAGTCTGCCTAGATCCAAAGCTCACACTCTTTTCTCCATCACTTCCTCAAGACATTTCAGGTGATTGAGAGATGTTTCTTTTTTTTTTTCTTTTAACAAGTCTAGTTAAATATTCAAACCAATCTGTGTGTGTAGAATTTAGCCACAATTTGAGTTAAAAATAAAACAGGAAAATAAAATGAATCCATCTGGTCAGTACATTTAGTTTTTGGAAAATGGCATTGCTTTTTTTTTCACCAAATTGTTTTATTAGTCCTACAAAAATTCAGGACTCACAAAAATTGGGTAATGGTATTGCTTTCACTGAAGCATTTTCAATTAACTGGAGCTGCAGGACCAAAGTGGCCACACAGCTCTATTAACAACAGTTGGCTCCGTCACTTTCCCCATGGAGCCCGACTTTATTAATAGCCTCTCAGTGCCATATTCGTCCTAGATTATGAAAACGGACTTGCACCTGCAGTAGCCTTTGTTGAGAAGCCTAACACCTCTCAGTGCTTCCAAAGCCTACTCTGCAACGTTTGATCAGCTCCAGAGAGAAGAGCCCTGATTGAAGCAGCCATTCTTCTCAGGGATGGAGGAAACAGTTTCCCTAGAAACAGGGATTACAAAAGAGCTCTTAGAATAGCTACTCTTAAACTCAGGTTTTCCTCAGATAGCCTTTCAAGTTGAGCCATGGTATGCGTAGCCAGCTCAGGTGGACTTACGTAATGAAATGGAGAGAAATGGCAAGACCATTGCCAGCCCAGGGAAGTGTATTCAAGACTTAGCTGAGAAGCTGGTGCAGAGATGGCATTCTAAATGCTTGCTAAATGTCTGAATGGATTTGTGGTTTCCCTGAATTTGAATGAATGATGTAGTAAAGGGAATTGAATTGAATCATAAATGAAAGGACCTGGCCCTAAACTTGACTCTGTAATTAGCAGCATGGCCTTGGAAAATTTAAATACCTATCCTAATTGATGTTTCCCCATCAATTCAATAGAATTGACATTGTTAGTAGATCTGAGAAGATCTTATAAATTCCAACCCCCTATATAGAAATTAGGTAGAATTTTAAGATCACTTTATTCTTATAAAAAATTTTGAAATGATCATATTTCCACAGCCAAGATGTATCCGTGGCACTTAGCATGTTATGCTGTAACTGGTAACATTTTTTTCCTCTACATCACCAAACTGAACGCTTTGAGGACAGAAGCCATGTTTTTAATTTCTGAATCTAACACAAAACTTAACATATTGCATTCAACAAATGCTTGTTAAGTGAATAAATTGGATGAACAAAATATACGATTATTTTTTGTATAGTTTTTGCTATTCTCATGTCTTTCAGCTGGACAAATTTCTGAGAGCATTGAAGAAGAGCTAGATTGGTCATCATATAACTTCAGTTTCATTTGAATATAATACATTTTTCCTACACTGATGTGTTGTTTCTGACCTCATAGTTAAAGGAGATTATGTTTATTGTCGAGGAGAATGCTATATTGCTGCCCACTTTGTTCCATGAGAGCAGAGACTAGGTCTGTTTTGTCTGTATATCCAGCACTAGAGA
>PVIY010006392.1:0-88043 GCA_004026745.1 Myrmecophaga tridactyla | reverse complement strand
TGCACAGATTGTTATAGGAGACTATAAAAACACAGACTATTGCTCTGTCTTCTATGTAACTTTGACACAGACACTCTTCAGACATAAACTTTCGACTTTTTCAAACATATTTTACTTCTCACACAAATTCTAAGCAGTGGCATTCCTGCTCAGTAATCTCTGCACAGAACTGAATACTAGGACAAGAAGATTTATAATGAAAAGCAACTTGAACTCTCTCCTTTAACCCCCAGTGTCTCCAAGAACAATCAAATTTAAGAAATTTAGATGCTTTTATTCTTCTGTTTGGAAACTTAGCATTTCTAAGTTATATCCTAATATACTATTAATTGCATTCTCTTTGGACTTCCAGTGCAGACTTACTGGTATAGCAGATGAAGGTGAAAAATATGCTAGATGAAGATTAGTTTATCAGTCATTTATAATGTGAAACAGTTGATGCATTGTAATAGTATCACTGACTTTGGTTCCACTAATGACTTTAATTTTAAGCTGTGCAGCTTAGGACCCTGTTGCACAACTTACATCAATATTTCCTTATTCTCCACTCTTTAAAAGTCTCTTCCTTCTAATTTGCCCCCTGATTTCTATCTCTCAATTTCTCTCCTTTGCAGTTTTCATTTCATAATATCAGAGGTAATAATAGTTAAATTTCATTATGCCGTCATGAATCATTCTATGCTTTACCTACAGGTGAAATCACAGAGTTGAATTTCAAAAACCAAACCAAACCAAACAAAAATGTAGGATTTGCTTTAACTCAAAGTATGGATCATGGCAGAGACAAGCATTGCACTATTATCACATTTTTGCCCTTCTATTATTTGTAAGGTTTCTAAATTGTAAAGTTTCCTTTTTTTTCTGCACTATTTTTTTTTTACTCTCCAAGAGGAACTTTTTTCTCTAGAGCTCCCACTTAGCTGTTATGCTTGAACTTCCCTTTACTGCAGCCCTCAGGTTTATTCAACTGTTTGTTGGGTTTCCAATATTTTTCCCTTTTCCATGAATATCTTTGTTTTAGCTGTAGCATGTCCTCAAAAGACTCTTAGAAATAATGTAAGTATTCCAGTTTTTTGTGTATCTGAACCTTTGTATTCTACACTGATGTCTGAACGATCACATGAGCATAAATCAGTCAGATTTCTCCTCATCAAATTAAAGGTACATAATGTTACTGTGCCATGCCTGATACCTTGGGACTCTCATCTTTTTGAGTCATCTGTTCTTTGATTTTTGTTTTATTTCTTTTTCAAAATTTTTCAGATTTTTATCTTAGTTCTCAGTGTTATGAAAATATGGGCTACTTCTTTGTTTTTGCTTTCTTTTCTCTGAGTACATGGGGATCTTTAGATTTGGTAACTGATGCCATTCACCTCTGGAAAAGTCCTTGTTTATTTTCTAATTTCTTTGATCAATTTCTTTCTCTCTTTATTCTGTCCTGTCTTTTTCTGAATATCCTGTGAGATAGATCCTTTACATGTCTATGCATTCTTTCATCTTTTTTAAAACTTTCTGCAAGATTGTTTTCAACATTTTAATCCTACCTTTGAAATCTACTACAGTTTATTGTAGCAATCATATCATTTATTTCCAAGTGTTTTGCTTATTTTTAGTGTTCCTTTATCATGTAATTCTGTACTGTATGGTTATTAGTTCATTTTTCAAACCCTGTACTTATCTATGAATCCATTCATTTATTTACTCATTTTGTCAGTTCAAGTCTTTATTTCATTTTGAATGCTTTTCTCCAAGGTCTCTCTTGTATTGTAAGACCTAAAATGCCATGTGCTGCTCTGACATCCTTGAGTCTCACAGGGCTCCAAAGCTCTAACCGTGAGCAACCCAGCTCTCACCAGCTGTGCCCCCACCCAGCAGGAAGGTCTCCCCACCTGGCCAGTCCCCTGTCAGCTGGACCAGCAGCACCTGCCTGCTCCTCAGTGCTGGGGCTTTAGCTGCCTGTCAGCGTGAGGTTGTTTAACAAGCCCATCGCTTCCCTCTGTGGCACCCTTTAGCCCACCTCCCACCGCCCCTTCTGGTTCACTCTGCCCCAGAGGCAGCCCCTGTGTGGCCACAGGCTGTGAGAAGATGCGAGTAGTAGGATGCTGTGCCCTGTCTGTGCAGCATGGGGAGGCCTGTGTCAGCCATTCCTACTGTCCGGAAGGCTCCCCCCTTCGCTGCTGTGTGAGCTAGAGGAGTTCCAAACCCCCCTTTATGTTGAGGACTGGACCAGAACAAAGCTCTCTGGGAGCTCTGGAAATGCATGGAGACTGTAGACTGGAGATTTCTGTTTCACTGTGCTTGGGCAGGGAGAAGTCATTTTGCTGCATGACCCCTACGTTCTAAAATGCAAAGATCTTTTATCTCCAGTATTTCTATTAAGAAAAGATATCTTGATTTTCTAGGAGGACTTTTCTAGCTGGAGATTGTTATCTAGACTTTCAATTAAAACCCCTCTCTTCAGCACACATTTTCATTTTTTAGAGACGAATTCATACCTGGGGTTTCCAAGTTTCAGGATGCTGAGTGTCTGCTTGGCAATTCATCTGCTTTCATTACACTTTCAACCTGCTCAGCAATAAGCTGTACTGAGTTTAGTGGCTGTGCTGGTTTGACATGGTTGTGTACCCCAGAAAAGCCAATGTTTTTTTATCCTAATTTAATATTTGGGTGAACTTTTTTTGATTAAGTTGTTTCTATGGAGATGTGACCCACCCAAATATGGATGGGACCCTTTGATTAGGTGGTTTCCATGGAGATGTATCTTTGCTCATTTAAGATGGTCTTCATCCACTTAACTGGAGTCGTTTAATAGGGAACCATTCTGGGAAAAGCTCACAACCGACACAGACAGATTCATTTGGAGATGCAGAAAGAAAATGCCTTGGGGATGCTGCTTGAAACTAGAAGTCAAAGGACCAGCAGATTTCAACCAAATGCTTTCCCAGCTCACAGAGGGACTTCTCTTAAATCAAGTAACTTTTCCTGGATGCCTTAGTTTGGACATTTTAAAAGCCTTAGAACTGTAAACTTGTAACAATAAATTCCCTTTAGAAAAGCCAACCCATTTCTGGTATATTGCATTTCTGGCAGCATTATCAACCTAATACAGTGACTGTCTTGTGTAATCTCTCTTTCATTATTTCTATCTATTTTTAGTTTTTCACAAATATATTAAATTCCTTTACTGGAGTTGATACAGCTATCATATCTTCTCAATATAATATATTTTTGTTACATTTTTATATTAGGTCTTGAATGGATGGAGAATTAAATGCATATTTTTATGCTGTTTTATACCAGTTCTTCCTAATAACTATTCTGTTTTTATTGAATAAGCAATGACAAAATTACTGAAAAGTTGAAAGTTCAGCACAAAATTTTTTTCCCTGAGTCACTTGAGAGTAATTTGCTAATCTGATTGATGCCCCACCACCCTCTAACCTTTTAATTTATATTTCATACAAACAGGGACATTTTCTTAACACAATCACAATATGACCATTAAAATGACAAAATTAACATTGATACGTTGTAAAATCTAACCCTTAAATCCCATTCAAGTTTCATCAGTTTTTTTTTCAGCAATGTCTTTTATAGCAAAGAGAACAAGTTCAGAATCAAGCATTGCATTTACTTGCTACTACTTTTAAATCTCCCTCAGTCTACAACAGTTATCTGGCCATTCGTTCACCTTCATGACCTTGGACTTTGAAGATTAGAGGCCAACTCTTGTTTTAGAATAGCCCTCACTTTGGTGGTGCCAGATGTTTTCTCATGATTAGATTAAACTTTGACATGAATATCCGAAGAGTGGTACTGTGGTACTGTGTTCTTGTCACTGTCCTTTTGTTCCACTACTGACTTATATCACTTTGATGATTTGATGAAGATGATTATCTATGAGGCTTATTCACTGTAAAGTTACTCTTTACCCCTTTGTAATTAGTAAGTAAGTTGTAGGGAGCTACTCTGTTAATATTTCATTTTTCATCAAGCTTTCAATTCCTTTATTTATATCAGTATAGACTTGTAGCTTAATATTTTATTCACATTTCATAATTAATTATTAAAATTATTTGGTTGCTCAAATTTACATGTTGCCATCATTCTTTGAGCATTTTCTTGTGAGAACTTTTTTGTCTAGAAGATAAAAAAAGTGCTTATTGAACTTTCTTTGTGCCTGCTCTGGAATCAGTCATTTCTTCAGGGATTCCTGGCACCTTTAGTGGGGAATGGTGTTTAGAGGGCCAACATCTGAATGCTAGCTATGTGCATTGCTATTGGAGTATGCTTTTTCTAAGCTTTCTCAGAGGACAGTGCTAAGGAATACATGTATACTCACACTTTATCCATATTTCTTTCCATAGCTATTTATTGTTTTAGTTTGCGAATGCTACCGGAATGTAATATACTAAAAGTGGATTGACTTTTCCAAAGGGATTTATTAGGTTACAAATTTACAGTTCTAAGGCCATGAAAATGTTTCAATTAAGGCATCAGCAAGGTGATACCTGGACTCTGAAGAAAGGCTGCTGGCATCTGGGACACCCATCAGCTAAGAAGGCACATGACTGGTGTCTGCTGTTCCTTGCTCCTGGTTCCATTGCTTTCAGCTTCCAGTAGCTCTCTCTCTATGTCCTGTGGGCCCTCTCTTAGCTTCTCCAGGGAGAATTTTGGATTTCTTCTCTTAGCTTAACATTTTCCTGGGTGTTTTCTTTCTCCAAGTATTTGTGCTTCCTTGAAAATGTCTCCCTCTTAAAGGACCCCAGTAAAAGGATTAAGAGCCACCTTAAGTGGGTAGAGTCTCATCTTCATGGAAACAGCCTAATCAAAAGGCCCCACCCAATGAGAGCATGGCTTTTCTGGATTACATAACAGATTCAAACCAGTATGCTATTTATATAAGAATGATACTTATCCCTCTGATTTCAATTCCACAACAGAAGTGTCTCAGTTTGCCAAAGCTGCTATAAAAAATACTACACACAGGTTTGCTTCATCAACAGGACTTTATTGTGTCCATTGGAGGCTAGAGAACCAAACTCAAGCTGCTGGCAAGGCCATGCTTCCTCGGAAGTCTATAGTTTTCTGGTGGTGGTTCACTGGTCAACCATCGCTCAGTCTCCATCTCCATTACAGGACCAATTGTCGCTTCCTGTCTGCTCCTCCTTTTGCAACTGAATCCAAATTTCCCCTACTTACAACATCTCCAGTCATATTGGATTAAAGTCCACCTTGGCTCAGTTTGGCTTCATCTTTATAGGATCTTTAAGATCCTGTTTATAAATGAGTTCACATTTAAGGTGAGGTGAGGACTTGGACAGAGACATGATTCAATGGTCAGAGACATGATTCAATCAATGACAACAGGATTTTCCCTGGTTTCTGTATTTATAAATCCTCTTTCCATAACAGTGAAAAAGCTGGTTCTCATAACACTTTACGTATTTCCATTATCCTTCAGATGTTTAGTTGGATAAATGCCCCTGCATGTAATTGATCACTCATCCCTCCCACCCCCTTGCCATGTATCCACCCCTCCTCACTCCACAGAGGGTCTGACACATCCCACCAAACCACTCTCCTAGGGGACCCTGCTCCCCATGTCAGGCTCCTCATCTAACTACACCTCCTGCCTCAGGCTCTGATGCCCTCTCTGCACCATGTGGCCCCTTTGATCCTGCAGAGGCCCGCATCGGTTCTCTCCTTGCTTGACCCCATGGAATGGCTTTAGGCTCAGTGTTTAGGAAGAGAAGGGAAGTGAAAGATGGAGATAAAAGGAAGAAGCAAAAGACAGAGCCAGGCTGACTTTTGAGGCTTCGTACAGGTAAATAATCAGTTCAAATAAGGGGAAATGAGACACATCAGAGATAAAAATACAGTAATGCAGAGGAATTTTAACAAAAGCCTGTAGGTAGCTGTTTGCTGGCTCCCTATGTGTAATCGTTGAACTGTATTTTAGTCTGTTGGAGAGAAACAAATAAGTGAAAAAGATAATGTGCCAAACGTTTCCATGTACTGCCTCCAGGGATAACAGTCTTATTAAACTCCTGAGTCCCTTTCTTTATCACTGTTCAAATCTAGGCTCTTTGGAATTTGGTTAATCTACACTGATTTTGCTGAAGCTGTCATTAATTTTCTTTAAATCTAAACTCTTTCTTAACTGTGAATTCTAAAACAGTCACCATTTTCCTTTACAAAGCAGTAGCAAATTGTTGAATGTATTGTTACAGACCAACATGTTATTGTGAAAATAAATTGGGCCGAGAAAAGAGATTGTTAATCTATTACAAGTTTGCTCTTCTCATTTTCATTTATTATTATTTCTTTGCAGAACCTTCAGTCTCTGGCATTGTTTTTTCTGTAAAATGGAAGCTTGAACAGATCCAATAAAAAAATATTGAAAAGCATAGTTTTTAGTAGATGGTCAATATAAAGTTTACCTACTGTGAATATTTTAAAATATCACAAAGTTTCTATTTCTATGCATGAATCTTTTCCTTCTGTAGCTGCAGTATTGATATTTTTAAGATCTGTAAAAACAGGTATTTGATTTTTGTAATGAAAGACTTGGCAAGTAAATAGAAGTGAGGAATTGCTTTTTTCTATCATGTAACCTTTTCTTGGGGTCAGCAGAGGGAGAATATTTGTCATAGGTCCAAAAGGAATATACCCCAAACTCAACTTGATATGTTTGCATAAATTTATGTATTTAGATTCAATTTTCTTTTCCAGAAGAATGAATAGCAGAAAAAATACTTTATATAGCCTTTCATAGTAGCTGTTCTACATAAGTAATTTTGTCTGTCTCCCAAATATTTATGTATTATCTTTGAAATATGAGGGAAAACAATTATCCTATTATAATATCAATATCAAAGACAAAATCCCCTGCACATTCCCCCAAAGAATCAATAGATTCTGTATATTCTTAGTCTGAAGTTCACCAAGGATTTTGAAATCTTGAAATTTGCGTTTTGAAAGATGCTTTTAAAATTCAGTATATTTATACATTTATCATACCATTAGTCATGCAACTAGTGTGCTTTTCAAATAATGGGGAGGTCTGGTTTATTTAAGCAAAAGAAAAGTGCATAAGCCTTCAAGCAATAATTGTCACTCCCTACCTTTATGACCATTTCTTTTTACATAGTGAATATAAAACATTTTGCCTAGCAGAAAACATGTTTTAAATTGCTGTCATTTTTCAGTTTGAAAGCAATAACTTTCTAGCAAACATCATGCAATGCTTTATTTAAGTGTCATATGAATATATCTATGGAGTGCATATTTAGAATATGATATGTAAGTTATATAAACTGAAAAATATGTTTCTGGCCCCAGCCTTCTCTTAAATATATTTTGTACTCTAATTACAGTAGACAGTTTTGATTTTTAATTCTCCAAAAAAATCAGTATTTCACAAAGCAAAAAAATAAAGGAAATAGTTTCTTATTTTAATCCCCATTTCTTCTTAATGATGGCCAATAGTCATTTGCTTTATGTATGAAAAATGGTGAAAATCTGACATTTATGTTTTCAATGACAATTTGCATAACATGTCTATATACCACTAGTAAAAGAGAATTTATTAAACATTAGAAAATAATTAACAAGCTATTAAAACAAAAATAAGATTAACAAAGAGTGTCAAATGGACTTTTCACCTAGTGCTGTTTCAAAATAGAATAGACAATTACAGAGTTGAATATATATTTCTGGATATACATTTATCTTTATTAGAAGATAAAGATAAACAAGATAATTTCTTAAGCCCATTTTCAATATCATCAGTCTATAAACACTGGTTCAAATTATTTTCAGATTCTTGAAAATGCTTTCCTTTAGCTTTTGTTTTAATTACAATATTATTGAGTTATAGTCACATATCATATAATCATCCAAAGTATACAATTAATGGATCACAGTGCCATCATGAGTTGTGAATTCATCATCACAATCAATGTTTGAACATTTTCATTACTCCGAAAACAATAAGAATAAACATAAAAGTAGAAAAGAACATCCAAAACTTCTCCTATCCCCTATTCCCCCCATTATTTATTTATTTATTGTCTTTATTTTCTTACTCATCTGTCCATACACTGGATAAAGGAGTGTAAGTCACAAGGTTTTCACAATCACATGGTCACACCATAAAAGTTACATAGTTATACAGTCCATCTTCAAGAATCCAGGCTACTGATTACAGTTCAACAGTTTCAGACATTTCCCTCTAGCTACTCCAATACACCAAAAACTGAAAAGGGATATCTATATAATGCATAAGAATAACCTCCAAAATGAGGTCTCCACTCCATTTGAAATCTCTCAACCTCTGAAACTTTGTTTTATTGCTCTTTCCCCTTTTGATCAAGAAGTGTTTCTCAATCTTACAATGCCAGGGCTAGGGCCGTTCATGGGAGTCAGGCGCATCCACGGGAGTCAGCTCTCATATTTCCAGGGAGATTTATACCCCTAGGAGTTATGTCCCATGTAGTGGAGTCGGCTGTGAGTTCACCTGAGGAGTTGGTTTATACAGAAAGGTGACAACTGAGCAACAAAAGAGGTTCTCTGGGATGACTCTTAGGCATAATTATAATAGGTTTACCTTCTTTTCTCCTTAGCTTTTAATTTAAATTGGTGTATTAAATCCTGCAGGTTTAAAACTTGAAAATCTACCAGACCTTGAAGTAATCATCCCCTTTTGTTTCATATGGATTCTTATGAAACATTCACTTATGATTTTGTCAACAATGACCAGTGGTCTTTGAAAATTTTGTCAATTGCTCATGCATATCTGGCTTATTCAAGGGAAAGCTTTAATTTTTACCTGCTTTTATAACTTCTCTTCATTTAGCTCTGATGGGAGGTGGAACAGGACACACTCCTCAGTTGGCTTGAGGTCACTGAACTGCACTGAAAGCATGAGGCACATTGAACTCCCTTCTTCATGATAGAAAAGCGTTGGTAACTCACCACCAGTTCTGCTTCATTTTCCCTAAGTCCCTAGTCATTTATTGTTTGATTTTCACATGGATTTTATCATGGTTGGCATCATAAACTTACACAAAAACCACTTAATTAGTATGAATTCAAGTGGGCATTAACTTAAAATTAAATGGACAAACTTTTAAATGTAGATTTTTCACTTTGAAAATTGTTTTTAAAAGTTTAAAAGGAGTCCAGAGCCCATGCCACTTGACTTAAAGGAGATATGAACTCCTCTGATGAACAGAAAAGTTGATCCCCAAGTAATCATTTACTAACAATCTTGAGAGTCTTATGCAATCTATTTCTGATCTCCAATACTATTTAAGAGGGGTGGGCAAATTATTAGCTAATATTTCAATGAGCGTTTTCAGTGGCAGGAATAAGTGTATCTTTTCCCAAATGGGAAGACTGGCATTGGGTTACTATAAAGCGTCTTAACTCAGTAGAATGCTGGTAAATTTAACAGTAGGCTTTTGGGGAAGTGGGAACCCTGATATGTGACATTTGCTGATATTCAACTATTATCATTTCAATGTGGGGTCACTAGTCAGTTAAACACATCATTAAACACATTCCTACCTTGCTGTAAATATGTAGCTGTAAATAACTTGAAAAGCTTAGATAATAGTAAAATGTGGTAAAACAATTAAGTGATAAGTTAATTTATTTGCCTTTGTTTTTAATATAATTTATTTAATTGGAAATTTATATAATTTAATTTTTAATAATGTTTATGTTTAATATGCAGCTCACAGAATTCCTAAATTCTGGTCATTAGCTACCAAAAATGGCACAAGCCACTTCTAATCCATTGGTGCCTTGACCCCTCATTGTGCTTCTCTCAAGAAGTCCTGGAAATGAGTATATATAATAATGACAGATAAGGGTAACGAGTATACGCTGCATTTAAAAGCACTAACCCTATTGATGCTCTTAGGTAGCATTTTTTTAGATGAACTTTTATTCTATCCCTGGTGATTGGGTATGGGTGCAGGCGTGTAGGAGTTTGCGGAAATTACATAGAGTAGGTTAAAGTAAATAGCCCATAGGTCCAATTTCCAAACCAACCAAAGCATGCCTTTCAATGATGCCTATTTTTTCCTTGCCTTGAACATTTAAGGACCCATCCTTCTGGGCTTGTTTTTGTCAGGTTTGTGTTAGACTGCTTCTCCCCAAAGTTTTGTGCTCACTGCTGTGAACACAAAACTTTATAACCCCCCTGTACGGACTGGTTGCAGTTATTACCTTTATACGAAGGATCGGTGTTGAAAGCCAGTTATGAGTTTCTGTCCCAGTGGATCATATGATGAAGCTGAAGCGGGCTGTCATCCAAAGCTGTATAATAGCCTCAGATGGGGAATACAAAAGTGCCATGGATTATTGATAGAGTCATATTTGCAGTTCTGCTGGCAAATTTGATGTCTCCTTTGCTAGGTTTCTGATATTAAGAAATATTTCTGGTCGCATGTCATCCCGTTGAATTATTTGGAGTGCAGGTGATGATTTAGATTTCTAGGTTTTATTCTGATAAGGAGAAACAATATCTAAAACCAAACAATTAAACATAAGTGTAGGTTTTTATTAAACATACAGAAAACTAACAATAGCAGAAAACCCAGGAATGTCACAATCAACATTAATCATTTTCATAGAAAGGATTCTTCCTGTTAGAATAACAGGAAAAATTTTCTGGATAATATGTGTATCTTCGAAAGTTAGGATCTATTCATTTCTAAAGCAGGAATGGAGAGGCAGGTTTTTCTATGAACGCATTGTTTTTATTTTTGTTATGGGTTTTGGTAACAAGTAGATTGAAGCATTGACACAATAAAGTGACATAGTAGCTATTCAAAAGTATTTTCTAGTTGGCATAAATTATTAATTTGTGTTTTAATGCCACTCTGTAGCAAACCTAGTGTAGAAGATAAAAGCTCTTTTGACATTAGAAAATACTATTTTAAAGACCAAGGGCCGACATTTCTCAGGGAAACTCTGAAAAATCATTCAATTTAGAACTTCCTTATGCTATCTATTTTAGTCATTCTTCATATTATCATCATTATATCTTACCATAAGATTAGAAATCATCATGATGTCACAAAGAAGGAACCAAACCTCACAAAAGTAGTAACATAAATATGAGGCTAATAAAATTACCCAGATTGGCTATGGCTAATGGCTTTGCGGGAGAGTTAGTGGTTTTGCATCCTTCCCACTCCCTCCTGGGCCTCCCCCAAGCCCGCCCATGCAGCAAGCCAGCTACTGCAACTCAGGATTGCAATACCGCCGAAGCCATGTCTCAGAAGGCTTAGCTCTTTTGGTAATACAAGTTACGTAAAACTTCCTTTCCTCCTCCCTTCCCTGTACCCTCCTTTTCTTTTCATTCAACCAAATTATAGTCCTTACACCCAGATAAGGTAAGGAACGAAATTGTTGATATGAGAAAATATTACATTTGTTAAATTTATACGTACCCATAATTTTCTTGACCTTCTCTACATGTGTCTGTGGGGTTGTATATGTATCTTTACTTTCCTTAGACTTCTAGAAGATTCCTCTGTGCCATAAGTTATCTATCTCTCTATACACAACTGACTAGCTCCAGAGAGTTTACAGTTTCAATATAATCAAACTATTTTCCTTTCAACAGCATCATATCTTGGCAAAGCTAGGTTTTCTGTGGTTGCTATGATAAAAAATAAGTAACAAGAAAGGAGAGTGGCAGTATCTATTCTGAAAATACCTATCAGGTACAAACATCTCATGAGTAATTGTAGTTGTTTGAGTATGATTTTTTTTTCTTTCAGTGCCTGTGTGTTATTTTTTCAAATGGCTGCTAAGTTCTCAGAATAAACACAAATGCCAAGTTGTTTAGACCCCTCATAGTAACTCTTAGTAAGCATAACTGTCAGGTATCTATTTTGGCATATGGTTGTCATGAAAAAAAAATCACTGAGACAAGGGTACGTTGGACGGAGAAAGTTTAGGAACCTCTGTGATAGGCATTAAATCCTAGTTGAAAATGTTTTCTTCCCTTGGAAAGAGTCATATTTGTAATCTACACCAAAGAGGAAATCAGTGTGTTTCAGCCTGTGTTAGTCATAGACAGCCACACATTTGATAGATGACGTTCCATACTCAGTACAAACTGGGCACCTACAAATAAAAACAGATGCTGACCCTATAGAAATGGTACCATGAAACCCTGGTGCATATTTAATTTTCTTTAAGAAAAAGTTTGGAATATTTCAAGGACTTGCAAAAGAACCTGATTAGCACCTCCAATTTTAATACGCTAATGGAGTTATCTATTCATAAAGGGGTCTAAGTAATTACCTCCACAAGGATCAAATATGAAGTCTTTCCCAGGTGCTTAAAGAAGTGGTGGAGACTTCAATTCTGGATCTTGCATATAAAACATTCTCCTGAATTTTGCCAATAAAACAGATACACAGAGTGACGCAATAGTGGCTCAGTGGCAGAGTTCTCACCTGCCATGCCAGAGACCCGGGTTTGCTTCCCGGAGCCTGCCCATGCCAAACAAAAACAAAAACAAAAAAAACAGATAGACAAATCTGTAGATCATCCCTTTTATCATTAGCTTGATCTAATTTCCATTTATTTTAACAAATTTGAGAGTTGACATTCACACATGATGATTAAAGACAATCTTGTGGTGAAGAGAATTGGATGTTCAACTTTACAGGTAGAGTTGATGAAAATATTTGTGTCACATTCACGTACATAGTGAGTGCCTACTCTTTGCCAAGATTTATGACTGGATAAAATAAGACAAAATCTAATATTGTAGATAGGCAGACAAATTAATAATCCCATTCAGAAAAAGGTTACACAAAAGAAGGAGCAATTTTGTTTTGAGAATGGAACAGGGTAGAAATCTCAAGTCACCACCTTGGGTCGATTTACATTGTACCTGTGAATTTTCCAGAAAGCCTGTGGTGACTTAGTTGAGGCAGACAGTATTTGAAGCAGAGAAAATGGAGTTTTCATAAATGCATAGGTGCTCAAAGCTCAAAGGGTAGGTCAACCAGCCAGGATGGCTAGGTCATGGGGGTCTGCTGAAGAGTGAAAGGGAACATGGGGAGAAAGGAGAGAAAGCCAAAATATAAACACATGTATTATGCATGTCATGAAAGTGCATAGGACTTCACCTTTATTTAATGGCGAGCCACGGAAGGGTTTTAAGAAGGAGGGGTAATCCATCACGTTTGTGATTTAGAAACAAGAGACTCTTTGCAGTTATAAAAACTGATTTGAAGAATAGGAGGGAATAGAGACAAAGGTGACTTTTAGGTACCCTGCAACCCAGAAGTTTTATTACTTATCTGCTTTATAATTTGCTTAGTGTCCACCAGGAAAGAACAAATTAGTGGTCTTCTCAAGTACATGGGACGTAGTGCCCATTCACTGGGTGCTGCTCTCATATATTGTGCTTTCAATCTGTTCAGGTTAATAGAACTTAGAAGGAAACATATGACAAGTGCTAAAGACATAAACAAAATTAGGAAGGATACATTTGCCTTGTCCCTGCTCAATATCTGTGTTCAAGAATACCCTTAAGTGAACAGAAATGTAAAGACAGTTTTTCAAATTGTGTCAGGATAAACCAAATGATAATGAAAGAGAAACAGGAACTCATGAAAGTTTGGTGAGAAGTAGAGGAATTCAAATGTGTAATAGTTTCGATTATTTAATTTTCAAATTTTCATTATTTCTTTGACAGTGTAAAAATTAAAAATCAATATTTATGATATTTTTTGCAACAACTTAACTTCTCTAATAGTCTTGGAAAGGTTAAATAATGCAAAGTTTGATATATATATCAGATATATATTTATATATATATCAGATATATATATATTCTGCATTCCTCACTTGGAAATTATTTTGTCAGCTGTTATTTTATCCTTAGATAACTAAAAGTTAGCAGTAAGAATGTGTTAAGCTTTGTGAGTCATGTTTAGTTTTTCTTTCCTGTTATATTACATAATGAGGTTAGAAAATAATTAGGACATTCATTTCTATCATTGCCGTTCTAACTTGATTTGGAATTAGTTTGTGCGCATAAGCCCACGAAAAATTGAATGCCAGAAGAAAAACAGAGTAAATGTTGTTCCTAACTTCTGAGTAGAGTTTTAAACCATTATCTTACAGAGCTGTAAATTCATACCCCATACACATATGTGCGACATTGTTTTAAATATCTTTGATCTATATAGTGTAAATTCAAATCATATGTTGCAAAGAGACCTTAGCTATTGAAGATTGCTGAGAAGTGAAGGAAAGCAGACTTGTCTTGGCTTCATATGGATTAATGGATTGGCCTACAGAAAATACAGATGTTACAAGATCTGTTTCTCGGCAGCGTCTATAAATCATTTGTCTTGAGATTTGATGTGTAGCCCATTCTTGACAAATGGTGGAGATTTTCTTTAGCTTCTTGTCATTAAAACTAAATAAGATATGTAAAAAAAAGTGTATAGAATAAGACATGCATATTCATACATATATATGTTTATTAATACAAATGTAAATTTAATTGAAATCTTTTTAAAAATCAGTAATTTAAAATTTGCATTTGTTATCAATTCTCCTCGTTAGTCGTATTTTTTTCTATTCCCTTCACTAGGCCTTTCTTTTTCTATTTTTCTCTATTTCCTTTTCACTTTCCTGATCTTTCTCTATGGTAATATAGTACAGCATTAAAAAAGCAGGATAAGTACATTTGCAGCTTTCTTACTGCTGCCCACAGGGTACAATAAATGCACAAACTGGATATAATTGAGGCACATATTAACTTACCTTCTGTTGTATGGGAAGAGCATACACAGCCTGTTAATGTGCTCTGTGTTGAAACTCTTAACTTGGGGGATGAGAATTAGCTTGCAATAGTAATTTGGTAAGCACCTGGGAAAATTGCAAGCTTCATTTCTTGCAACGTGGAATATGATTAAAAAGAGAATATATTATTATCATGGGTGCCATTAAAAAGTGTGGAGACAGCATTCTATGATGTTAAAATGGAAATTGGAAGTTGGACTCAAACGTTGAAGATGCTGCGTGTTAATCACTGTCTACCACCGTGCGCTGCGAGTGCAATTCAATTATTTGCTTTATTAAGCAATATTTTGATTAACCTGAACTTTAATTTTGTGCATTTAGTGTTTTCTCGTATTGTGATAAAGCAATAGAATGGGAGGTTGCTCTGCCAAGAACTCTGTGAAATCATCAGGAATGTGTTCGCTACCACAGGACTTCACATTTAAATCTGGACTTAAAAACATATCTCAAATTTAGGGAATTTTTTTAAAAGATGAGATAGGGAGTTATTTAGTATTTATCTGGCATTGGAGCATTATGCTGGGTGCCTATGATAATTTTTGTTCCTTCAGCAATTGTCTCATGCAAGCATTAGGAGCCCGTGTTTGATTTGAAGAAACTCTAGCTAATAAAAAATAAGTGACGTACACAAGGTCATTCAGCTAGCTTTAGTGGAGCCAGACATTAAATAGGCTTACCTGTCTACAACTCCAGCTCTATGAGAAGCTGCTTTCCTAAAATTGAAAGCATATTTGCTAACTTCGGTGTTTTACAGGAAGAGCCCTGTTTTATATTTTAAAATCTGCTCCCACAATCCAAGAAAATATGAATAATTCATTGGAAAAGCACCATTGATTTGTTATTTGGGAACCACATTTGGACCACAGTTTAAATGGCTAGTGAATGACCTTTTATTTGTAGATTGCCCAGTTGTATTTTTAAATTGGTGGCTATTTGCTTGGCTTCCAGTCCAAATTGGCTGCAAAGAAATAATGACCTCGCCTGTATTTTAGTTTGGTCAATTCATTCTTTTAGAGAAGAACTGCACAATCATGAACTTCGTAATTTAACTGCAATATCCAAAATGATGCCTCACACCCCTTCTCTGGCCGTTCTCGCAACAAAAGTTGTTCCTAGCATCTACTTATCGGCTCTCAAAACCTAATCCCTCATTTTGTCATAAAGATAAAATGAAGCATATAGATCTTTCCTTTTAAGTCTACAGTTGTGCACACAGGCATATAAACAGCTCATCATGTAAAAATACAATAAATGATAAAAGATAAGACAAACAAAATGCTAATTGACCACAGAAGAGAGACTCAATAACACTGCCTGAGGGAAGGCAGTAAAACTGAATGGCAGAACTGGGTCAAGAAGAAGAATAAAGAATTTATTTGTGCAGAGAAAAAGTTGATGAGCATTAAGGAACAGCTATCAGAGAGCGAAATAGTTCTTTGCAGGTGAGAACACGGGGGCTTTTATGAGATAGAAGAGCAAGCCCCCCCCCCCACATGTGTACACACATGCATTCCTTCATACAAGGCATAGGGAAAGCATGTGGATTCTGTCTCTCTTTATATAGATTACTCTTTATAGGTAAAACAAAGCAGAAAAAAAAATGACCTGTGTTTGTGTCTGTATTCACTTAATTGAAATTTCAGATGGTACTAATTCTTTAAAATGCAACCTTAATACAATTTAAGCTTAAAAAATTAAGCTTAAATTAATAAAATATAAGCTTAAAACAATCAAAGTTAAAATCTGTTAGAAACTCAAATTGGCAAGGTTTGGATGCAGAAGCAGAATTTTAGATACAAACCGAAAATGATGCAGACTGCTTTGTTTGAAAAGCACACACGAGTCCCTATATTTTATCTATTGATAGGAATGCTAGAGTTGCTTTGTCCCAGTTAATAATCTTACAAGAAAGTAAATCCTTAAAAGTAAATTATTTAAAGAGTTAAAATTTCACTTTTAGTGCATAGATAAATGTGCATATATGTCTCCGCCTTTCTGAATTGTCTCAAAAATGATTCTCTGTTATTAGGAAAATTATTTTATCTATCACTTTGACTTTATCTTCAAAATATAATTTTCATTGAAGGGTAAAACTAGGATGAGAATATCCAGCAAATGTTTTTCATGTGTCTAAATTGTGAATGATAACTGTAGAATTATGACAAATGCCCCAAATCTTTTCAATGATGCAGTCATTTAGCACTCATGGTCACATGATTAATAGCATTCTATTTTGTAGACACCATGTTTTAATGAATAACTATTATAAGATTTTTTATGTGTTATTGAAAGCATTTCTTAAAAAAAGAATCTCTTAAATGTAGAACCTTTTTATGTGTATTTTTATAGCCCATTAACTAGTCCATTTTCTCATGCATTACATGTATATATACACCAGAAAAATAGTATAGCTGACTATATAATAGGCAATCAACCTAATCTGAATTGCAAATGATGTTTTCACTTTTTATGTATGTTTAAATAGTAAATCTGAGATAATTCTTAGCAAATATTATACCTTACACATATGTTCATGAGATTTCTTCTGAAAATGCATCATATTCAAAATATGTCATCCTAAGTTTAGTAATAAAGTTATAGTTTCAAATGTAATACAATTATATTTATAAAACTCTAAAACTGGAGAGTTGTCCACCTCCTCATACTTCTCCCTACACCACTAATGCTCAGTCCTTTATAGAAGTGAATAATTTTACCCATCAAGCTGACCTGAATGAACAGTCTATGCATATTTGCCCTCTTTCTCATTAAGCTTGCTGTCTGTCTAGTGTGTAATGACCCCAGGTTGGGAGAGGTAATTAAGCGATTTGCTTTAATAAAAGACCTTCCTTTTTAGCACTTGCTAACCAGCTCTGGCTGAAAAGCTCTCCTGAGTATGTAAAACTTAAGAAATGATCTCACATTTGCTGTGGAAATAAATTAAATCCCACAATTGCAAGCCGTTTCCCATGACACCTCTCTTTAAGAGCATCACTAGAAATGTATAATTAACATATACCATTTCTTTATGTCTTTATGCATAAATGTTATGTTTCCCCAAGTATACATGCTCAGAGACTGTCATCTCTTCCCCCAACTACCAGTAACCTGATATGACACGTGATCAATTCTTGATTAGGAATTGATCAATGATTAGGAATCAAGGATTTTTGTCACAAAAGCCTGTGATGCCTTACTCTGCGGTGGCCTGACAGACACTATAAAACATTAGAAGAGATGCATTACATGTGACCTTTGAAATTGTTGATGATTTTTCCTTTTCCCGTTAAGATACTGTTATTCTTTACCTGTCATGTCCTGCCTTGGGGGTTGATCCAATTACCGCTTTAACAAAACTTTTTCTAGCCCCTTACAACCAGGTTTAGGTAATAAAAATGACTGTGAACCTTCACTCGCTTTTACACAGACACACACAGCACATAGGTTACACGTGTGATGAATTTAGCACATCTGCCCTTTCTTTTCTAGTCATGTAAACATCTACTCCATTTTCAGATTTATCTTAATTCGGAAAAGAAATAAAAAGCATATGTATCTATCTAGTTAGTTCGGGTGTGGGCAAAATATACCACCGCCGCCGCCACCCTCCCCCCACCTGCAGGTGAAAGGCGAAGAGTTCCCTGGTCCAGAGGGGTCCCCAGTCTGAGGCTGCAGTGACACCTGCTGTGCCAGTACCATGCCTGCATCCCTAGGGAGGCCCCGCGCCTCGTTCTGCTCTAAACTGGAGCTGCGGTCCCGCCGCTTGATCCCGTGTCCCCCACAGCAGCCGCGGAGAGGTCGGCACTTCCTCAATCCCAGCAGCACTCCCGATGCCCCGATTCTGCCACCTCTGCGCTGGGCTTGTGAAGCTTGGGGTTCCGGGCCGCAGATGACACGCAGCAGGGCTCGCTTGCGCGCGGTGGACTCTGAGGTTGTAGATTAGGGCTGGACCGAGGTGTGCGGGACACACTGCTGTGAGTCCCCGGCCCCCATGGCTTGTACCACTCTGTGAAGCTGTGCTCGGACCTGAGAGATTTCCGGGCTCCTCCCTGCAAAGCAGGGGCCTTGCACAAGCAATTTTGCCTGGGCCTGGGGTTTCCAAGAGCCACCGCTCACCTCTGCGCATCTGCTCTCTTCCTTTGCCCTTGTTTTGCTTGACAATGGGGCATACAAATTAGAAGAAAAGATTACCACTTTTTCAAATCTTAGGCCTTCCTATCGTGCAAAATTTGTATCTTTTCCTTTGCATTTTCATTTTGGCTGCAAAATAATGCGACTCAACCTCAGTTTTCAATATATATTAAGCCTTGCGGATACAAGTGACATAATCTTCTTTTGCGTATATTGTCTAACATTAAAATATGTATGCAAAAGCCCATTTAATGAACCATGTAATTTTTGGCAAATTATGGCTTATGTCATTGGTTAGAAAAGTTAAACAAAAAATTAAACTCAAATGGTGATGTTAATGTGCTTGATAATTATAAAAAATTTCCATTCCTATTTCCCAGTAAATCTTTTGGATTAGATATTGTTCTCTCTCTCTCTTTCTTTTTTTTAAATGTAATACCTTTGTCAGTGTGATTGGAAACAAGTATACATTACTTTTGATCACACACAACCAAAATATCTTGCTGATTCTTTCTGATTTTCCTCTTTTAGATAGCGTGATCTATTTTTAGTTCTTTTATTAGTTCTGTCTAGATACTTTTTTCCAAGGACATTAAAGTATTATGAAACTGAGAAGTTTTATTTGAGGGGCATGTTTCATTTCTAAAAATTCATTATGATTTTTAACCATTCAAAATTCCTGGTATCAATAAGAAATGTAATTGGTGCCTATTTCCATGATCCAGGCAAAGTGCTGGTTATCTATGAATATTTTGAAGCTTCTTTCCTTCACTGTAAGAAATGAAATGGCTCCTTTTAATTGGATAACGTTTGGTTTAGTTTCATTTCATGATATCAAATTAGAAATATTCATTATGCTCATATATTCCATTATTCACAAGCCTACACCACACGACTTTAGATCTTATCCTTTTGATTTCAGACATTTAATAATAATGTGCATGTCTTATTTAAAGCCATATAGAAATGATCATGGCTGGTATTTCTCTTTGAAATGACTAGGACATTCTAACTTAGATCTGGCTTACTGGGAATAGTGGCTAATGAGACCTATTCCCAAAGTCTGCATTAATTTCTTTAGTGATATTTTCAAGAAGCACTTGAAGGTTTAGCCTGTTATAACCAAGAACGCAGAGCAAATACTCTTAGATTGAATGTGCAGAAGATAAATAATAGGACTTTTGTTATACTTTGATTGTAAGGATCTCACGTGTTAGCTCATATATATCACGCATGTTTGGTGGCATTTTAAAAAGATCTGTTGCATTTAAAGAGACTCCTGAGTTCGTAATATAGGACGTACTTTTGTCTGTTTGGTTGGTTGGTTTTCATTATTCATTGGAATAGAGTTATTTGCAGGAACAAACATGGCAGTAAATGACAAAGGTGTTGGGACAATGATTGTCCCTCACTGTCAAGGTGGAGTGCACCCCGTGGATGGGACCCCCTTAGATGAAGTTGCTCTGTTGGCAGTCAGCACCCTGCCTGGCTGGCACCAGGACTGGCACAGCAGGGCACTGTTGGCGTTGGACACATTTGGCTCTTCTGTCTTCCTGTTTCCTGGCATTTGCATTTATTTGATTCCCACTTGTTGGTCAAGTGTCCACGTGTTCTCTGTGTACAGCTTTTCCATTTTTGCCCTTTACATTGATTCAGATACAGTTTTCTAAGATATTGAGTAGATTTTGGCAGCATCAAGAGGGAACTCTTCCTGTCTAATATTTAAAAAGTTACAAAGACCCTGCATTTGTTTTCTGTTGATGCTTAGCAAACGTAGTGGCTTAAAATAACATGGATTTATTATCTCACAGTTTCTCTGGGTCAAGATCTCATAAGACCTAAATCAAGTTTTAGGAAGAGCAGGAATCTTGAGGGTAGGGTGGGCATCTCAGAACTCTGCCTACTAGAGAACTCTGCCTACTTGTTCTGTTTGCAGATTCAATTTATTCATATAAATTTATTGAGAACCTACTTTGAACCAGGGACTATACAAAGGACCTAAAGTTCATCAGTAAAATAAACACAAATATCCTCACTCTTAGGGTTTGTTGGGGCTATAGTGTTGATAGTAGAGAAATTCAATAGGTTAACTAGATAATATTTAATACTTATGAGTAGGCAAACTGGAGAAATTCAATATGGGCTCCTCCCTTATAATACTGTATAAAAGAAAGAATTTTCAGTCTAGACATAAGTACTTTAGATTTTAGAGAGAGCTCTGGTTTTGGTCTTGGAACGGCAAATCCCCCCCAAAAAAATGTTGGGCAAACCAATTTAGCTAGTGCCCAATTAATGCCACATTTAATTTTAAAGAATAACATCAGTAGATAATCAATCCCAATTAGCCCTTCTTTGTACATTTTGTTTATCCTTTTATAGGATTTTAATTTATTTACAAGAAAATGGCCTCATTATCTATTGCCCTCTGGTTAGTTAAAATCATTTTTTTTTAAGTAATATATTTGTAGAAATCAGGCTTCCAATGTGTTACTGAATGGAGTATTGTGTTTTATATTTTCCATTTGAAATATTCTAATCATAGTTTTCGATCTCACTAGGAAAAGATTTGGGGGGGCCTCCATTCTCCACTGTAGTTTTTATTACAGTACAGCTATGAAAATTCAGATGAAGAATTTGTCACAAAGATTATGCATTAGGATATACATTTGGATTTCATGTGGAACATTGGTCATTTTCAGATTTTGTTCTCTTTTTGAACAATCTTCAGGCATTAGCTTATACGAAATGGCACTTGGATGACTGTTAAATATAGCTTGTTATTTGTTTTCACAAAAGCTGTCTTATGTTATTCAGATAGAGAACTTTTTAAAATGAGGTTTTAAAAAAATGAGCAAGAAGAGAAACATAATTTTCTCAACAAATTATAATTTGTACAACAAATTAGATAATAGTTATTGATTTTGTAGTGATCATTGGTTGACGTAATTGGCAGCTATGCTAAAATATGGGCTAATAAAAGACAGTCATATATTTCAGGCAAAAAAGTACAGAAACCATTTTACCTATTTCACATATTCCAACTAGTGAATTTTTTGATCCCAATTATAATCTTAAACTTGTTGCCTGCAGTTTGGAAACTAATACCTACATAGGCTAGAATGAGGTTTACTTGATAACACCTGGTAGATGATTTTGTTTAATTCATTACTAAGATATATATGTGGAAAGCTTTTTGGCACACTAAAATAAACACAGAAAAAAAAAAAAAGAAAAACACAGAAGCTTGGAACAATCAGCAAGAACTGGCAGAAACTTCTTTCCCAAACTCCAGAAAACAGTACTGCAGTAACAGAACCGGGCCTAATCAAGGAAAAGGCTAAAACGAAGTAGGATAGTATGAACTAAAATTATTGTGTGAACTTTGAGAATTAAAGTTGAGAATACAGGTTATCAGAAGATACAAAGAGGATAAAGATTGGGCATTTGATGCTGAATGAATATAGAATGTTCAACAGGACTGATGATAAAAATACAGAAAGGGATAGCACAATACTACCTGATGGGTACATAAAAATGTATGTACCCTGAACAAAGCTGAGTCTGAGTATGGTTGAGTGAGTGCTGCAGGCACATATGACACCAGAAGGAACTATAGAGGATAAAGACTGTGATGGTATAACTTACCGATGCCTAGAGTGAACAATGATGGTGATTAAATGTACAAATATAAGAATGTTTTTGCATGAAGGAAAACAAATGAATCTCAACATTGCAAGATGTTGAAAATGGGATGGTAGACAGGAAAAAATGCAATCAATTCTTACTAGGGTCTACAATTAACAGTAATATTATAATATGCTTTCACTGAATGTAGCAAAGGCAATAAGCCAAAGCTAAATGTCAATAAGCATGGGTATACTATGAGGAGTATAGGATTCTTTGCAGAAGAAATGGAAATAGCCTCATGTAGACTGTGGTGGTGAAGGCATGGCTGCATAATTATACCAGAAACCATTGATTTTTTACTTAAGTTGGATTGTATGATGGGTGAATAAATCTTTTTAAAAGTGAACAGAGACTTCGGTTCCCAGTGCCTGCCCATGCAAAAAAAAAAAAAAAAAAAGAACAGAGCCAGCAATAGCACCACTTGATATATACCCAGAAGAGCTGAAAGAAGTGACACAAACAGAGGTTTGCACATCAGTGTTCGTAGCAGCATTATTCATAATCACCAAAAAGATGGAAACAATCCAAGTACCCATCAACAGAAGAGTGGATTAGCAAAATGTGGTATATTTATATATATACGATGGAATATTATGCAGCTGTAAGACGAAATGGGGTCCTGAAGCACATGGCAAGATGGATGAGCCTTGAGGATGTAATGCTGAGTGAAATAAGCCAGACACAAAAGGATAGATACTGTATGACTCTACTTTTATGATCATGGTAAGAGGCTTATAATACAGAATATAGGGGACCTAGGGATATACAGAAGGTTGAGATGGGCGAACAGTTAGCTAAGGAGGTTGAACTGAATTGTAAAGTAATAGATAGAAGTAAAGGCATTCACTAATGAGTCAATAAGTAATATTACCATACTGAAGGTGAACATGATTGAAAGGGCTTGTATAGACTCATATGTACCACTGATTAACACTACAAATATAAATAAGTTTTTGCATAACTACTGCAAAGATATGAATCTTATACAAAGAATGTATAATTTGGGGGTAGAGTGGGAAAATGCTATTGCGTGCTGTGGGCTGTGTTTAACAGGAAAACATCAACGGCTCCACAGCAATAACAGGGGCATCTAATGCAGGGAGAGGCAAGAGTTTGGATTTTCTGTTTGGTAAGAGTGTGTTTATTGGCTATCTCTCACTTGGAAACAATGAGATTATCTAAAATTGAAAGAAAAATGAGCAGAGATACAAGCGCTGGAGAAAATATGGAGAGAGAGAGCTGTACTTAATTCACTGTTGATAGGGAAGTAGAGTGGTGCAGCCCCTCTGGAGAACAGTGTGATGGCTCCACAGGAGTCTGGGGATGGGGTTGTCATATGATCCTACAACCCCGTAGTTAGACATATACTTGGAGGAACGGAGAGCAGGGATATTTTCACACTGGTGTTTATGATGGTGGCAGTGTTCCCGAATTGCAATGAATGGAGATGACCTAAAGGTACATCCATAGAAGACTAGAAGTGGAAACTGTGGTAGATACGTACAATGGACTGTTGAGCGAGTGCAAGAAGGGATGAAGTCCTGAGGCATGCAACTAGGTAAATGAGACTTGAGGACAGTAAGGTGAGTGAAATAAGCCAGAAATGAAAAGACAAATACTATAAACTTCAACTTCTGTGTGAGACCAAAGGAAGGGGTGTTTATTTGGTGCAAAATTTATATTTTATGTAGCACATTATTTAATTTAATTTGTATGGTCAGCTTATTTGAACACCAAAATTACATGGAACCATGATTAGGCAGTGAGCTCTTTTTGGTTTGTACAGGTTAGTGTGATGCCCTGATACATCCCAGAGTAAGCTGGGCAAAAGATTAAAAAGTATGTGCAAAGTCCCCTTAAGGGACGGGGGAGAAAATTGAATATTAATCTTCCCTACTTGGGGAAGAACTGATATTCTTGCAAGCATTGGGGACCACAAATTTGATGGAATAGGGCCTCAATCTTGGGGCTTGCCCTTATAAACTTGTTCCTGCAAAGAAGAACCTTGTGATTATGCCTAACAGTCACCCCCAGGGAGCCTCTTTTGTTGCTCAGATGTGTCATCTCTCTCTCTCTAAGCCAACTCTGAAGGCAAATTTATTGCCCTCCATTGTATGTGGGACATGACTCCCAAAAGTATAAATTTCTTTGGCAACGGGGGCATGATACTCAGGGATAAGCCTGGTGCTGGCATCATGGGAATGAAAAAGACTTCTTGACCAAAGAAGGAAGATAAATGAACAAAAAGTTTCAGTGGCTGAGAGATTTCAAATACAGTTGAAAGGTTATTCTGGAAGTTATTCTAATGTAGTATATAGATATCCCTTTTCTTTTTTTGGTATATTGGAGTTGCTAGGGAGAAATACATGAAACTGTTGAACTGTAGACTAACAGCCTTGATTCTTGACGATGAGTGAATAACTATAGAACTTTTAAGATATGAATGAGTGAGTGTGAAAACCTTGAGACTGACATTCGATTTGTTCAATGTATGGACAGAAGAGTAAGGAAAAAAAGCAATAGGAAGTTATGGGGGTATAGAGAATATTTCGCATGTTCTTTTTTATTGTTGTTTTATTTTTATTCCTATTTTTATTGTTTTTGGAGTAATGAAAATGTTCAAAAATTTATGGTAGTGATGAGTGCACAGCTTTATGACAATACTGGGAATCACTGATTGTACACTTTAGATGATTATATCTCAATTTAAAAAATCCTTGTAGAAAAATAAGTAAATAAATAAATAAGAGAAGTGGAACCTCCTGGCTGACCCATCCCCAGCCCTCAGCCCCTGGGTAGGAGCTGGCCCATGTGGATTCCTGGTCCAGGTTCCAATTTGAGCAAAATAATCCTCATGAAAATATGGGGAGCATGCATGTTGGCCCAAACTGGCCTGATGGGCTCTCTGTCTCAGAGCCTGCCCTGTGTGTAGCAGGCGGCCACTGAGCTCTCCTACAGAATACTGTGGTAGAGCAGTCAAGGCCTGCTGCCTGGGCAAGGCATTGCTGACTGTAGGACACGGAGAGCAATGCCCAGAACTGTGAGGAAACTGTTTCCTAGAGAAGAGGGGACATTCATAACCATGTAAATGGAGAAACTCCTAGGGCTACACGATGCATACCAAAGAAAACATATGTTGCAGAAAGAACCATGGAGGCCCCTAGGCTTTGGTTTAGAGCCACTCTCCACACTCATCATATAGATGAGCCTTGAAGGTTCCTTTGCAGATTGCACAGGTCAATCTACAAAGGAAAGGTGTGTTCTTTCTTCCTTCTTCTCTATCTTTTTTTTTTCCTTTGGTCACTTTCTGGCATTCCAGCAAGGCTCTATCATGAATCTAGCTGGCTACTAGCTTAAACAACAGATGTCCCAGAGTCTAAATTCCAATGACAACATTCAAAATGTCAAAATGGCCAGGTTTCAATGAAATAGTATAAAACATACAAAAATATGAAATGATGATCCAGGCAAAGGAGCACCAAATCTAGGGGATAACTGACCAACACTTTTAAAACATGGCCCTAAATATGTTCACGGAGCTAATGGAAAACACAAAGTACTAAAGGAAATCAGGAAGACAGTAGATAACCATCTTATCCACCTGATTATTAAAATTCTTGTACAATGCATTGAACCATTGATAAGCTTTCATGTGGGGCACAAATATATCCTTTTGTGTCCATTAGAAAAGGTTTAACCATGTTTCTCTTCCACAGAGCTCTTTCTCCTCAATTTTTAAAACATGTTATCTGTTCTAGTTTGCTAGCTGCTGGAATGCAATATACCAGAAACAGAATGGCTTTTAAAAGGGAGAATTTAATGAGTTGCTAATTTACAGTTCTAAGGCCGAGAAAATGTCCCGATTGAAACAAGTCTATAGAAAAGTCCAATCAAGGCATCCAGGAAAAGATAGATACCTTGGTTCAAGAAGGCCAATGAAGTTCAGGGTTTCTCTCTCAAGTGAAATGGCACATGGTGAACATAGTCAGGGCTTCTCTCTCAACTGGAAGGGCACATGGCGAACATGGTGTCATCTGCTAGCTTTCTCTCCTGGCTTCCTATTTCATGAAGCTCCCTGGGACGTGTTTTCCTTCTTCATCTCCAAAGGTCACTGGCTGGTGGACTCTGCTTTATGGTGCTGCTCTCTCTGAGTCTCTCATTCTCCAAAATGTTTCCTCTTTTATAGGACTTCAGAAACTAATCAAGACCCACTTAAATGGGTGGAGACATGTCGTCACCTAATCCAGCTTAACAACCACTCTTGACTAAATCACATCAACCAGGCAGATGACCTCATTACAGTTTCAAACATACAGTATTGAATAGAGATTATTCTACCTTTATGAAATGGGATTTATATTAAAACATGGCTTTTCTTAGGGGGCATACTTCCTTTCAAACCAGCACATTATCTTACAATAATTGTATGCCTACACAAAGTTTCAAAGATAGTAGAGAAAGTTGCAATATACCCCACACTCAGTTTTCTTTATTATTAGCCTCTTATATTAGTATGGAACATGTATCACAATTGTTGAACCAATATTAACACATTATTATTAACTGAAGTCCACACTTTATTTATACTACTTCAGGGTTTGTTTTTTTTTTTAATAATTTTATTGACAAAGCATAACAACATACAAACACAAGCATTCTCAACATATGAACATTCCATTCTTGGTATATAATCAATTACTCACAATATCATCACATGGTTGTATATATCATCATGATCATTTCTTAGAACATTTACATCACTCCAGAAAAGAAATAAACAGAAAAAAGAAAAAACTTATACATACCATACCCCTTACCCCACCTCTCATTGACTGCTAGTATTTACTTCTACTCAATATATACATTTATATATATATATATATATAAATCATCTTCAAGAAACGTGGCTACTGGAGCACAGCTCTACACTAACTTAGTTTTTGCCTAATATTCTTTATCTGTTGTGGGACTCCATCCAAGATACTACATTACAGTCATCATGTCTCTTTGGGTTCCTCTTGTTTGCTACCATTTATTAGATTTGCTTTGTTTTTGAGGATGTTGACAGTTTTGAGAATTGCTGGTCATTGTTCTAACTTTGGCCACTGGGAATGCTTTCATTGACTTTTGTATCCCTTTGATACATCCCCGTCACTTTAAAAAAAAATTTTTTTGAGCACTTATTACCCCCGGCCCAATGTTAGAATCAGTGATTTATCCAAAGAATACTGGTGCCTTCTGTTGGAGTACAGTGTTAGAAAACAAGATCTGCGTGTTAGATGTGTTCATTGCTACTATGGTGTCCTTGTTTCTATGGCCTCTCAGCTGGCAAGGCAAGGAAATATGTATGTGTATTCACTCCTGGGCATATATACTTATCAATACATATTTCTACTTATATTAAACTAAATGTAAGTTGATATTGTTGTATCTTACTCTAATCCTTTATCAGATGATTATTCTGACTTTTTCATTTGCTTACTTGTAAACTCAGAAATGAGAAACCCCAATAATGAGAAAATCTGCCCCCCCATCTGCCATCCATTTACCTCATTGTCCAACTCCAGTGTACATGTCTAGTGGTTATACAATCCGGGAAATCTATCATGCATTGTAGTTGTTCTATTTTCATAGCAGCTTGTTCTTGTTTTTTAGTGGTATTACAGCATGCTGAATCTCCTTGATGATACTAATTACAAGTACTCAAAGTTGTGTTCTATTTCCTTAATTTTCTCTGCTTTCTCAGGTGTTAGTTTTTTCCTTAGGTTTTCTTGTTCATGTTCTAATTTTTCCTCATATATAAAAGGTAATCTGTGGTTTTATTACTTCATATTTTATAAATGAAAGACCAGTTATATTTATTCATCTGCAATTGCTTCTTGGAAAGATTTCACTTTTGAACAGGAGAATTTAAAGAGCGACAGGAGGATTAGCTCATTACCTGTTTTATTTTGAACCACAAGGGTGTGGGAAAGGAAGAACATCTTGGAATATACTCCCTGACCCTAGTTAACCATCCAAATATGACTTTTATCAATTATTGAGAAATTCAGAATGTTTCTCTCTTAGAAAGAGCTACATTTCCTTTCACTTTCCTTGAACTGAAAGCATGGATATTGAGAGTAAACTCAAGAGTTGCTCTTTCATTAGGAGGCCTTCCTAGACCATTAATTAATTTTCTTTACTTTCCTATTTGGGGGATTTATCTGTAGGGGCATTTCTACTACTAGTCTCATATACTCAGCATAAAATGGAAGGGAATAGGAAATGATTTTTTAGTTTATGGCACTAACAAGTGCCCCACAAGTATACTAATAATCTTTGAATGCTTTAAAGGAAAATTTAATGCTTTATTGGAGTTCACTGATGATCTAGAAACTACATTTTCCTAATCTGTTTATCCACCAATTTTTCAGGACTGTAATTAGTGTATTGTCTCTTCCTAATACTGTTCTTGCATTCCAGTTATAATTCATTTTTATCTTTATAATATCTCTTGTCATTTCAGTTATATTATAGAGGGGGGTACATATACATTTGTTCAATTTGAAAGGGAGACTTTTTGCTTACTTTTTATTTATGTGAAAATAATAATTAATTTTAAATTACTGGGTAGACAATATCTACAAGAAGAAAATCTATTTTTCACAGTCTGGGAGCTTCAACACTTCTGTTATTTATACACCAACCAATGGCATTGATATGATATACACTAACTCCTGTGTGAGTCACAGTAGGAGTTAAATAAAAAAAAATGACATGCATGATAAATAAAAGTTGGCAATTTGGCTTTAATAAATTGTATAAAAATGCATTGAAAGAAGAGTTTTCATGCATTCACTGACTGTATAATTGGATTTAGAAAATGTGGTGGAAATGATAGAATGGAAATGATGGAATAGTTAAATAAATAGTGTTCTGAAACCCTATTCTGGGCTACAAAGAGCCTACTTCTTGGCCCATAAGGTCTAGCACATGCAGAATTATGCAGTGTGAGAGTGTTTTATGATATGTGTGGTAAGCCTTTATGAAATAATCTATGAACAGATATATAAGCATATAGTAGATAAGCAGATTGCAGTTCACTATGGTTCTTGATAGACACCTAGTGCGAGCATGGGACAGCAGGTGGCCCTGCATGCTGATCTATTATAAAAAGGCTTTATGTAATCCTCCAAACTACAAAATTGGGCATTTTCAAATATTTTCCCTCTCAAATGGAAGTGAAATATAGGAAATGGAGCTGGACAGGTGCTGAAGGAACAAGTGGATCATGAGCAGATGAACTGCTTCTTTGACTACACCAAGGTCATCATGGGCAATTCACTGAGCTGGATTGAGGACAATGAAACAGTACCTCCTTCATACACGCTTTTGCATGATGGACTAGAACCTCCCTGAAGTGGGTTTCTGTAGCACTATGCCTCTACTCAAAGTAAACCCGGACATGGGGCATGACCTTTCTATTCCCTTGACTAGGGAAGAATATGCCTCCAAGCTTTTCAGGTTGTTGGCAGAATTCTGTTTCTTACTGTTGTAGGACTGGAACCATCAACTCTTGGAGGCCACCCATGGTCCAAGCCACAAGGCCCTCACCATAGGAAGTTCACATAATAGTAGCTTATTTCTTCAAAGACAGAAGAAGAGAACCTCACTTCAGCCTATTAAGATGGAGTCATACATAACATAACATAGTAACATAATTATGGGGGTGACATCCTATCATCATTGACAAAATGTAACTTAAACAAAGGAGGGATATCTCACTGTCTTTTCCATATTCTATTGGTTAGGAGCAAGTCACAGGTTCCATTCATACTCACAGGGATTGGATTGTACAAGGGTGTTACTCATTAGGGGCCATGTTAGGATGTATCTTTCTTAGATACTGAGGACAAAAAGAAATCACTCCAATAGGCAAATGCTCATGCAGTATATCTGGATGACTACTTTTCCAAGCCTGAGGCATGGCTCTGAGGTAGGGCTCATCACTAGCTTATAAGTAGCAGTTACCTGGTTTGAAACCGTTATGTGCCCCAGAAAAGCCACGTTCTTTTAATCCTAATCTAATTTTATGGTGGCAACTACATGCTTTTAATCCTGATCCAATAGTGTAGGATGGGACCTCTTGATTAGATTGCTTCCATGGAGATGTGACCCAACTAATTATGGGTGGGGCCTTTTGATTAGATGGAGATGTGGCTCCACCCAGTCAAGGTGGGTCTTAATTCATTTTCTGGAGTCTTTAAGAAAGCTCATGGAGAGTGAAAGAGTTCAGAACTGACACAAATGCAGATATTTGGAGATGCTTGGAGGGCTGACACAGATGGTTGGAGAGCCATTAGAAACCAAAGCCCAGCAGCTGTAACCGTGTGCCTTCCCGTGAGATGCTAAGCAAGCCGTAACCTGGAGAGAGATAAAGACAAGCTAAGTGAGGGGCCACCGATGCTCGGAGAGGAAGCCACTGGAGCCAGAAGCACAAAAGAATAAACCGGGAGAAAACCTCAGACACCAGCCACATGCCTTCCCAACTTTCAGAGAAATCACAGAGGCCATTTGACTTTTCTTTGGAGTCAAGTATTTTTCTCTGGATGCCTTGATTTGGACAGTTTTGTGGCCTTAATACTGTCGAATTGTAACTTAATGAATCCCCTTAATAAAATCTTATCCATTTCTGGTATATTGCATTCCAGCAGCTTTGGCAAACCGAAACACAGTTAATCACTCATTGGAATGGAGAGAGACTTGGAATGAACCTGATTATAAGGCTGGGACCAAGGAGTTCTGGTGAAGGGCTATCTATGGCCTGAGGGTTCAGAAATGTTTGTGTTCCATATGGATGCTCCATGAAATCACCCACTGTAATCAGGCTCATTGTAATGAGGTGAATTAAATCTGTTCTCTGGCTCTGAGTTAGCATCTTGCCCCAGTTAAGCTTTCATGGTGAGTTTATGGACAAAGTAGCGAGGGTGGTTGGAACGAATACTATGTATAACCTTAATTACATGCAGTTCCAACAACTAATGTTAATTTGACAGCTTCCACTGGTGAGTGCCAAATCACTCCTAGAAGAGATTATGCTGAGAATCTGATACATCCTTTCTTCCTCAAGACAGACTTCTGGTAGGCTACCACTGATTGTGGTAGACCATTTCCATCATGGAAAAGATTGCAATTCTTTAACACTGGAATAGACACTTATTCTAGAGGTAGATTTACCTTCCCTGTCCACATGATCATTTTTATTAGGTAATTAATTGGAGTTTTGCCTTTTAAAGGAAGTCTACATTGAATATAAACCGCCTATTGGCAAAGTCAGGTACTTTGTAATACACTCTACTCCTAGTGTCTACCCCAGTACTTAGCCCATTAGTAGAAGATCAATAAATATTTGTTGAAAGAATAGATATATAAAAATGCAATAAGGAGTCCTAGAATAGAAGTAGGTGGGAGAGAGAAAGGGAATACAATGTTAAGGACCTATAAAATGCATCCTAAAATGACACTAATAAAAAAATCAATTCTTAAAACCTTTCACATTTGCAATGAGAGGGCCACAAAGTTGGCTTTCAGCTTTCTGGAAGCCAATATGGAGAAGGAAATGGCATCCATTACCCAGATTCAGTGTTCATAACTCAGGAGATCCAATTTATTCCTGATTCATAAACAATGGACTTTATGGCAGCCCTTAATATGGGCTTATTTCTATCATCAGTCAAGTTCTTTTATAGATGCTCATAAATTAGATAATGTTAATGAAATTAACATCTGTTCTGAGAGCATCTCTCAGTGTAAGCCTGTGGAATAAATTCAACGGATATAAATGTTTACGTCTCCTGCTTTGGTTTATCTGATTTAATCAAATGAGAAATTTTGGAGAAGTATTTTTAAAAATATTTCCCATTTTTACTAACAGAATACTTTTAGTAATAAAATTTATTTCAATGTATAATGTAAGTAAGGGTTATTCTGTTTTGATTAAAGGAGGTACGGCAGGATTGGTGGCTTTGCAGCCTTCTTCTCCAGTACCCTGTGGCGGTCCTGGAGCTGCCTGCTTCCTTGTAAATCTAGGGCATTCTCAAGGAAGAGATAAAGTACATGTATTATAGTTAATCTTCCATAATTCTGCCTTGTTTCAGGTGAGTTCTCGGAATTTATTGGGCATTGATGAGCATGAGATTTTTTTGTTCCCTTTCAAGTTCTTGGGGTTTAGCTCTCTCAGTTCAAAATTAGGTGTGAAAAAATATTGTATATTTCTTTTCATATGATAGATTCAGAATAGGCAAATCCAGAGAGAGAAAGGAGATTAGAGGTTACCATGGGATTGGGTGAGAGGAAAGTGGAGAGTGATTGCTTAATAGGTATGGGAAGTTTTTTGGTTTTGGTTATTTTTTTTTCAAAGAAAAACACCCATCTGTTTATTAATTGAATAAATACGGTTTGTCCTTATTTTGAAGATTTATAGAAAAATCATGCAGAAAGCACAGAGTTCCCATATATCCCCCCCACACACACCGTTCTCCCTATTAGCATTTTGCATTAGTCTGGTACCTTTGTTACAATTGATGAACCAGTATTATTATAATTATACTATCACTTATAGTTCATAGTTTACATTAGGGTTCTCTTTTTGATTAGGTCAATGGTTTTCTTTTTGAATTTTTATTCTAGTGACATATATACAACAGAAAATGTTCCATTTGGGCCACTTTGGTGCATACAGTTCGGTGGTATTGATCTGCTCGCAATGTTGTTCAACCATCACCACCATCTGTGATCAAAATTTTCCATCACCTTAGAAACACTAGCATGGGGTATTTTTAAGTAGTGATGAAAGAGTTTTGAAACTGGGGGTGGCTGGTGTTTGCACAATGTTGTGAATACGCTGAGTACCACAGAGTTGAATACTTTAAAATGATTAATTGTGTATGTGAGATTCACCTCTATAAAAAAGACTTGCTTCTACTAAAGAAATATAAAAAAGAGAGAGAGAGAAGGAAAGGAAAAGAGGAAGAAAGATGGAAAGAAAGGAGAAAAGAAAGGAAGGAGGAAGTGCAAGGGCAATCAGGAGACAAGAGGATAAGCCAAGATACATGTAAAAACAGTCATGCAGGGTACATGTACATTGGCAGGTGTTTCTCTGGAACTTTGATGAATTCTGTGACACCTAAGTCCCAGAAGCAGACTGCTGCCATCCTGAAGGTTAGCATAGCTGTATAAATTAACAGGCCTCAATTAGAGTTCTAAATGAAACCAGTTTGGCTGGGACTAAGGTAAATCACAATGCAGGGTAAAGGATGGTAGTGTGGGCACTCTAGACCTTCACTTATTATATGAGACCAAAGGCAAAGAGGTTTATTACGTCTAGAAGTTAAATTTTTTGTAACACGCAACCTAAATCAACTTGTCTGGATAGCTCATTTAGACAACCCAAACTCCTGGAATACAGAACTTGAATGAGGTCTTGTAATTCTGTAGCGCTTAATGTAATACTAGGACACATCTCAGACTATGGTGGGCTGATAATGAACACATATTGGTAGAGTCCCTTGAGGGTCCAAAGGAAAAAAAAAATGGAACTATGAAACTTTCCCATCTGGGAAATCCCTAGTACTCTCTCAACCATTGGGGACTCCCAAGAATGTAGGCTAAGCCCTTAATTTTGAGTCTTGCCCATATGAAACTTATTTCTGTAGTGTGGACGCTAAGACTACCTATAATGAGGCCTAAGTATTCCTTCTAGGAAACCTCTTTTGTTGCTCAGATGTGGCCTCTCTCTCTCTCTAAGCCCAACTCTGCAATGAAAATCATTACCCTACCCCCTATGCGGGGCATGACCTTCAGGGGTGAAAAATCTCCCTGACAACGTGGAGCATGAACCCTGGGGATGAGTCTGGTCCTGGCACCATGAGATCAATAACAACTCCCTGGCCGAAAGGGGGAAAAGAAGTGTAATAAAATAAAGCATCAGTGACAAAGAGAGATCAAATAGGGTCAAGAGGCTATTCTGGAGACTACTCTTATGTAAGCTTCAGTTAGATAGGGCTAATTGACATGGTTGGCTAAACCCCAACCAACATCACTCCGACCAACAAACCCTAACTCTTAAGAACACCTAGGGCTCGAACTGAGACTCTATAAAAGTTTCATGCACTAAGTTTGCTCTCCTGGAACCTATAATTTCTAAAGGGATCCTAAGTCAGATAAATTCTGAAACCCAGAAGGACAAGCCTCTCCAAAATTATCAACTAATTATATCCACTTATCTTTTAGTGTCAACACCCCTTATCACCATGAAAAATTGGGAGAAGGATCAAAGGAGAAGAAGGTGTTATAACACAGTAAATAGGATTTAACAAATGAGTATGACTGCTGAATCATTACGTTGATATTTCTTCTAGGTTCCAGTGTTTGGAGTGGCTAGAAGAGAAAATCAGAAATAGTGGAATGGTAACCCATCACAAACCTGAAATCCGTTCTCTATCTACTTGTTGAAGTGTACTTTGAAAATTATTGCTTCTTCTTTCTTTTCTTTGTATATATGTTATATTTCACACACACCCAAAAAAAGTTTAAAAATTAGGTGCAAAAAATATATTGATGAACAATTTGAATACCCATAAATGTTGGCTACCATAAAGAGTGTTGTACATATATGAACTCATTGACCACTCATATAATTCTATGCAGTTATAAGTTCAATTTCTCTTATTCATGGAATAAGAAACTGATTTTCATATATTAAAATGAAAGGGGTCACATATCTAGAAAATAGAATTATGATTCAGACCATAACTGTTTGAGTACAAATCCAGTCTTTGAATTTGTACCCAATATGATGTTTTCATATATAACATTGAAACTGCTTATGAGACTCATATCCTCTCATAGGATATAAGAATATTCTGCAGACTTGACTAGAATTCTCTTTAAAAAGTAATTTTGGCCACAGATAATGAATAATTGAGGTCCTTGAATTCTGTTATTGAATGCTTAAAAAAGAAACTTTATATATTTGAAAGAAGTTTATATTTTGTCATATATGTTGTAAATATTTTTCCATGGTTGAATTTTTTTATGGGTTCCTAAAACACACTTTACAAATTTTTCCATAGAGGTCCATATATTTCAATTAAATTTAATTCTCAGGTGTTATATCTGATTTTAAAGTGGGCTCAGAGAAAGCAGATAATAGGACAAGTTGTTTCTCTGTCTCCAGCTAGGAAGTTGGATTAAACAGTAGCAAAAGAGCTGTGTAAACTGTCACCTTCCCTAATTTGGGACTCAGGTTTTTGACTACCAACTTTAGGCCTTTAGGAGACTTAGTAAAAATATGTCAACACTTTGAAAAATGGTGCTTACCTCTTGTAACATTCAATAAGGTTTTACAGCAAAGAAGCCATGTTCAGTCTATGTGGGCATAACTGAAGGCAGAGAAAGAGAGAAAAAACTACTCAAACATGATGAGATAAATCTTTCCAGTCTCATGTGAAATCTGGAATGGTTCATAGTGATGAGCTTTGCTTCAAATGGACAAATTACTTCATCAATCAAAGAGTAGTGCTTAGAAGTAGGAAAGAAGAGAAAGAATTAGGACCAAGGAGGTAAGGGCTTGTCGGCCTGTGTCCCATCCCCACACTCCACACCTGGCCATTGTATAAAATATCCACCAAGGTGTGTTCTGATAGTAAAGGAAATATCCTGGTTGCATAGAAGACAGCTTTCCAGACAGAGATAAACAGAAGTCTAAAATTGTTTCCAAAATGGCAGAAAACCCCATTCTGGATCAGGAGTCTGAAAACCTTTTCCACGAATGGGCAGAGAATGAATAGTTTAGGCTTTGTGGATCATATGGGCTCTGACACAACTATGCATGTCTTTTTGCCAATACAACTTTATTTACAGACACTGATATTTGAATTTCATGTCACAAAATGATATTTTTCTTTTGATTTTTAAAACCATTTAAAAATGCCAAAGACATTCATAGATAGCAGGTCATATGAAAAAAGGTGGTGGCAGAAATTTCGCCAGAAGATTGTGGTTTGCCAATCCCTGCTCTATATAAGCATTTAAAGGAGCTGTATGATACAGAAACCCCAGTCCTGTACAGAAAAAGTCTGTGCTTGCTTAACCCCTGAGAGAAATCCCTGGATCCTCCAAATCTGCACAGGCATTGAATGCTCTACATAGTGTACAAAAAAAGACAAAAGTGCCGCAATTCATCTCTCCTTTGTGGGCATGGAGGGTCATTGGTAAGAGAGAGAACCTCTCAAGCTAAGGACCAAGAGAGAGAAATTGGTCACAAAAGAAACCCTTGATGGCATCAGATCTTTGTTGTCACTTTCCAGGAAGCTATAGTGGCAATGTGGTAATTCTTCTGCTTGTCTTTCTTAACTGGAAGCTTTCATTGCAATTATTTTTGTTTTCTATCTATTATTTACACTGGGTATTTCTGAAATAGTTATATTCATTCTGTAGTCATACATGTTCTGATCACAAGGAGTTAATTTGGAACTAAGAGAAAGGCATATCATCTTAGTAAGTTGAGATCTGGAATGAAAAAGGAGCTTTTGTGTCATATTTCTACATTATTTAATGTGAGGACACTTTGAATGAAAGCAGTTTGCATGTGAATGCTGAGCTACCTAAGACACATTATATGGCAGACTGTGTCTTTGGTGGTTTGCCCAGCATTTTCCCCTTTTGGGACCCTCCTTCATCCCTCAGAACATGACCTGTTAAAGGGATAGCTGGACAAAGCTCTGCATCTCTATGAACTCAAATAATGATAATATATTCCTCTTCTCAACTAGAATTTTTTTCCGCTCATCTCATTGCAATGACTAATCCTCCCTTTGGCTTGTTTTGGACATTGTTGCCTACCAATAGCTAATGAGGTTAGAGGGGAAGCCAGATGTGGGGTGGGGGGGAACTTCACCTTGCTAACAGTAGGGAAGACAGAATTGACATCACTCACTTCCCTTATATCCCAAACTTGAGCGCAGAAATGTTCAACTGATGTTAATACTATGAAACAACATTGAGTAAAGAATCCATTGTATGCCTGACTTAGAAAACTTTCCCCTTCTGGCATGCTCTCAAAGATAACATGTTTTCTTTATATACATACCAAGATAAAAAAAAATATGTTGTCTTGCTCTAACGAGTTATGAAACTAGAGTGGTTTCAAATCAGGCTACTTGAAAAAAAATGCCAGCTAGTTTTAATTTTTGAAGAGACTGTCCACTATGCTTCTTCCTATAATAAGATTTCAGTGCAAATCTTTAAGTTAATTATGCTTTGCTTCTTTGGAAAAATATCTAGATAATTTGGTATTTGTTTACTTGTGTCTTTTACATAAAATATACAAAATAATAGTTGTTTGATACACAGCTAAAATATCAGGATTTAAAGTGAGTCTGTTTTCCAACAGAAAAAAATTTCTGTCACAGAACTATCTGAAAATTAGATGAGTGCAAATACAATTTCTAAAAGTAGTATTTGACAACGTATGGGACTATTTAGGAAGCTAACTATTAGGCACATGGGTTTGTGATCTGGCTGCTGCCCCAAACAACATCTAAAATGTCTGCCACTGTTTTCAATATGACTAATTATAGGAAAGTGTTTTATTCACACTTTATTTATTTATCACTCAATAGCTAGCTGATACTTAATTCTCAAGGGAAAACTATGAATGATAGAGAAAATTCAAGTATCAGGTGGAATTTGGGTTTATTGACTTAAAAGTTAAACTCACACTTTAAATACTATGAATCCATGTTAGAAAGATGGTGTTTAACTTCCACAGGCAACTGTCCCCTGAAGAAGGCACTGGAATGTATGTCACTTAAAAAGTGCTACAACAATTAAATTGTAGGAAAGACCTCGTGATGCTTTTCTGCAGCTGAATTTAAAAAATCAAGTAACTACAGGAAGACCATGAGTAAAACCAATGCCTCTCTAAAGACGTTTTTTTTCATGTCCTAATTCAGATATTTAAGATATGGACAGTCACACTAAATTTAAAAAGGCATACACTACTTGAAGCTTTGCCAACTTGAAGGGTTTTTCTATCCCCCTGTCTCCAGGGCCACCGTACCAGAAATATCATATACTTTGGGGAGATCAACCTTAGGTTGAAGAACCATCTGTAAATTAGGCTCATCTTTCTTCAGTCAACCAATTTAGAAGGAACTCATCTCAAGACAGAGGTGTAGGTTGAGGGTGTCCTGACAATTAATAAAGAGCAGTGTTGTGAAAATCAGAGCCACGTGCTCATGGCGATGACTTGAGCCATCAAGCCCAGTCTCCTACTTCTTACCTCTACTTGATGGAGAATTGCCACATGCATCTCCAGTTTTACGTCACGGTGGGTCAGATAGCACTTCTTAATGAGGGGCACCCCAGCTTGCATACTTTGTGTCCCGTAATCTGACATTTATTCTCAACCTGGTCATGATAACAAGACAATTTTTCTCAAAAGGAAGACACTTATCTGTAGAGAATGTCATTTTTTTTTCCTCAAACCCAAAAGAGTGCTCTGGGTTTCATGGAGAGGGCTTGCCTCAAGTTTCAGTGGCTGAGAGATTTCAAACACAGTGAAGAGGTTATTTTAGAGGTCATTCTCATGATTTATATAGATATCCCTTTTCAGTTTATGGTCTTTTGAAGTGGCTGGAGGGAAGTACCTGAAACTATTGAGCTGTGTTCCAGTAGCCTTGATTCTTGAAGACAATTGTATACAGATACAACATTCAAAATGTGACTGTGTAATTGTGAAGACCATGTGTCTGATACTCCTTTTATCCAGGGCATGGGCAGATGAGCAAAAAATTATGAATAAAAAATAAATAAATAATAAGGGAACAAGGAGTAAAATAAATTGAGTAGAATGAAATGCTAGTGATTAATGAGAGGGAGGGGTAAAGGGTATGGGATGTATGAGTTTTTTTCTTTTCTCCTGTTATTTCTTTTTTCTGGAGTGATGCAAATGTTCTAAAAATGATCATGGTGATGAATACACAACTATGTGATAATACTGTGAGCCATTGATTGTACATCACATGGATTGTATGTGTGTGAAGATTTGTCAATGGCAATATTTAAAAAAAAAGAGAATCCCTCTTTGGACTCAATTATGATGGAGAGTTGATGTAACTCTGACATGAAACACTGAAAGTATACTACTTTCCTTCCTTGGTGACCCCAATATCTCCTAGTGGTCTTTGCTAAGTCTCTGAGAGAGAAAGGCATTTGACAGTTCAATTGATACATGTCTACTAACAAGGACTGAGTGGATTTCTTTCAGGAAGGAGATAAAATTTAGCATAAAAGTTACAATTACACTAGATTGGGTTTGTCATATTTAGCACACAAGTCCTAAAGGTGAATTGTCTTAGAAAGTGGCACCTCTATCTCATCCAAATCTCTGATGCTGACACTAATCACTACCATTTAAATATTGCCCTATTACAGCTTTTATTCCTAGACTGGGTAACCGAAAAGTGGATATTACTAGTATTCTAGGGGGTTTATTGCAGTTTTACTTCAGGACCTATGAAAATGACCATAAGATAAATTCAGGAAACCAATAAACCCGCTCTACTGAAATTCCCTTTCTCCATCCTTCATTTTCTTCACTTTAAATATTACATATATCAAAAAATCTCTATTGTTTAAAATGTTAGGTTTATATGTAATCATTTAAGGCTTCTGTTCCATGATTTTTTTTGTCTTGCAGCATAAAAGCCATCAATAAAGGAATCACATGTCATTTAAGAAATAAAGTATTGCTTTAAAAAATTCATCTGGGCATACTGAAAACTTTCTTCCTCTTACTCTACATCTCAAGCTGCACATAGACAAATTCACACATGCCTGTATGTAAAAACAAAACAGGGCCTACAGAAATGAGATTAAGTAGGTTATTTAGCTGGATGCTCAGCTTTGCCTCGCCCACCAAGGCACAGATAAAACAGAGAGAATGGCAGACCTGGCTGAGTAGGTGCTGAACGGGGCTAATGGATGCCCTCAAGGGTAGAAGAGAAAAGTCCTGCAAATCTGAATGTAAAAATGAAAGGCAGGTAAGACAGCCATCGTTAACTTCACCCAAGCTGAAATGAAACTATTAAGTTCCAACAATCAATATTTGAGGGTCTGTTGCATCTCATATCACCTATGATTCAGAATTAATTCTAATCTCTTGAGATTCGAAGTTTTCCCTATGCAAAATTTGGTAATAACAAAATGACTTTTGATTTATCTTAAGCCCTCTTATATATAGAATGCTATCCATTTGCTTAGTTTGAGAACTTCATAATTACAGCTAGTATGGTTATTTTTGGAGTGAAAATAGCTTCTATCTGAAAAGATTCTTCCTTTTGCTCTCGCTGAGTTAAAATTACCATTAATCCTAAACTAATCTAGCTTCATGCCAGGTCATGGCTGAAATATACATTTAAAATATATTTAATTTCAGCTTCTGGGTTTAGTAGTATATCTAAATGACCCTAGTTGAGAGACAGATTTCTTATTACTAAAATATTGCCCCATAGCTGAGTTAAAATTATAAGACATTCAGGAAAAGATGTTTTAGTAAATGGCTTTAATATTGCAATTTTAAAATTACCTAAATGTTAAAAAACCTTGCTTTCTTGGTATAAGCCTCACTTAATCATGATGGGTTACCAGTTTCATATATTGGATAATACATTGTTAAGTCTCTCTGCCTCTGTATTTATAAAGGCTATAAGTCTGTACTTTCCTTTGTCTTGCTGCCTCTGTCTGGATTTGGTATCAGGGTAACAGAGGCTCTGTAAGTGAATTGGGTGGTGACACGTCCTCTTCAATTTTCTGGAAATGTTTATATATGATTCACATTGTTCACCTGGGAAGAATAAGCCAATGAAGCCATCCTGGCTTGTTGTTTTACTTATGGCAAGGACCATAACAATGAATACAATTTCTTGCATGGATATAGGGCTTTTCAGATTATCTGTTTCTTCTTTAGTAAACTTTGATAGTTTGTTTCATTCAACAAACTTTTTAAATTACCAAATACTTTGAGGTAAAATTTGTTCACCATATTCCCTTTTTATGTCTTTTTATCCTTTTAATGTCTGCAAGAGCTATAGTAATATCTTATCATATATTCCTGTTATCTTTTATTCCTTGATCATTCTGGATAGAGGTATATTGATTTTATGCTCTTCTCAAAGATTTTGCTATTGCTTTCACAGTTTTTTTTCTGTTTTCCTATTTCCCTTGTCAGTTATTTTTGCTCTAGCTTTTGATTTCCTTTCATCTCCTTACTTTGAATTTCATTTGCTTTTCTTTTTCCATCTTCTTGAGATTCGATGGAAATACTGATCATTAATTTGAAACTTTCATTTTTTTCCAATATATTGATTTAATGCATAACTTTTTCCTGTGAGCAATGCTTTAGCTGTTGCTTTTTCATTTTCATTTTTATATGAAAAAATTTGCATATAAATATTTTTCTAATTTTCTTTTTGACTTCCTCTTTGAATCATGAGTTATTATGGGTTTGTGTTTTTCACTTTATACAGCTGTGAGAATTTTTTCAGGGTTTTTTTTTTTTTCTGTCATAGCTTTCTAGCTTAGTTCAGTTATGGCCAGAGAACATACATGTATGATTTTCATTCTTTAAAATGTTTTGATATTTGTTTTTTGGTCCAGAATCTGGACTATAAGGAAAGTGTCCCATGTTCACCTGGAAAGAATACGTATTCTGCTGCTGTGATTTGAGTGGTTTATAAAAGCCAATTGGTCTAAATTGGTTGATGATGTTTTTGAGGTATTCTCTATTCTTGCCTATTTACTGACTACTTGATAGATTACTGAAGAGGAGTGTTGAAATTTCCCACTACAATTGTGGATTTGACTATTTTCTTTTCAGTTCTTTAAGTTGTGATGGTATCTTGGAAGCTCTGTTGCTAAATGCACAAACATGATAGTTGTTTTGGCTTCTTTTTTTTTTTTTTAATTTGCATATGGGCAGGAGGCACCAGGGATCGAACTCCAGACCTCCAGTACGGCAGGTCGGAGCTCTGCCTGCTGAGCCACGGCAGCCACCCATGTTTTGGCTTCTTGAGAAATTATCCCCTTCATCTATTCTCATGTTTCTCTTTATTCCTAGTAATAGTCCTTGTTTTGAAGTCCATTTTGTCTGCCATTCCACTTTTCTTTTTATTAGTTTTTGCCCATTGCATCTTTTCTATGCTTTTGCTTATTATTACTCACTTTCTACTCTATCAATGTTTCTATATTTCAAGTGATTATTAATTTTTTGTCCTGCAGTGCTTCCCTGTTATGGTCTCCTTATTTCCTTCTGTCCCTTCTTTCATGCTTTTCCACATTTATTATTATTCTACTGTTTTTTCTCTCTCTTTTTCAGTTTGGATAATTTCTGCTAATCAAGTTTCAAGAGTATTGCTTCCTTTTTTCCTGGTATCCAATCTGCTGATCAGTTTTTGCTGGCCAAGGAAATTTTCCATCCTGGAAATCAAGTTTTCTCGGGGCATTCCTATTTGACTGCTTCATATAGTTTCCACCCCACCGGTAGCTTTAAGCTTTTGCTTCCTATCAAGGAAGCCCTGGAAAAAGTGGGGGTCTTTTTGTCTGTCCCTTATTGATGACTGATCCCACCTGCTCACCAGCACCACCAAGGGGGCCCTCTTAGGTTCCTGACATTCCTTTACCTTTGTCATGAGCACCTGAGAGGATTGGGGATTCCCTGTGCATCTATGTCTCTTCTCTATTTCATCTCACAAGCTAGACCATTTTGGCCTTTAATAATGTGTTAAAACTTTAGTGTATGCCTTCTTACCCACTATGTATTGGTCATACCTCTTTATTCCATGTTGTGCCAAAAGTGGGACGTTCATGTGTTACAAATGTCCTCGTTACTCTTTGGGATTCAGTTGCTTGGATGCCTTGCAATCTATAGCTCAACAAGTTGTGATATTTTAGTCTCCCCAGGTTTCCTCATGGTTATTGTGGGATTGACATTCTCTTGTGACTTTCTTCACCCTCCACAAAAACAGAATTCCTTCTTTTTTGGGGGGTGGGGAGGGGATGTGAGGAGTACGTGGAATAAGGTATGAAACGTGGAGAATGTTTCCCTGGGGTAGAATTTTAGCCACAGTAAGCAAGTCCCTATGTGCCAAATCTGAGTAACAGGTCCCAGATCACAGGAGTGTCTGTGTCATCTTCAATAAGTGATCATTGAATTTGTGTGTGTGTTTTTGCTTATGATGCACAAGACTGCATAAAGCAAGTGACCTAAGGAAGGTGCCGTTGCTTGAGTTTGGGGACAATACTAGATAATGTAGTTCTGGAAAACAATGAGATAATATGCAAAATAATCTTTAAGCATACTTTGATTCAGTTAATTTAATTTTTCCTAAGGAAGTTTAGGTTGCATGATTACATTGAGAGTAAAGTAGCTGAATAATGAGGCACTAGGTCATCAGAAGAAAAATAAATGCATAATCCTTTGAAAATTGAGAGAAAAACCTCCAACAGTCATTTAGCTTTCGTAGAAGGCTCTGGGACCTTGAATTCAGATAACTTAGTACCTTTATTACACCCAACAGCCTCACATTCAAGGTATGCATATATGTTTGTGCGTGTGCATGCGTGCGTATATAGAAGCAAATGCTGTCTTTTAAGGCCTTTAGCCTTTACACTGTAGAGGTAATCTGGTGGTAGGCATTTTTAAGTATAAGTAGGCATATTTAGAGGGACAAGAATATATAGCTATATGTACATTTTTAAAATTAGATAATGTATCCTCACATTTAATAACTATTATCTTTGGTTCAACAGATACTCATAATTTATAAGTGCAAATATGTTACACTTATCGTTCTATAATAAATATAAATTAATTGTATAAATAAGAGGAAAGTATTTTAAAAAATATTGAGTATTATATGAGAAGTCTATATAGCACAATATTTTGGCAAAATCCATTTTGAAATGACACAATTTCCTTTATGCACTGTCAGGCATAACAATAAATACAGATTTTTGTTTAACAATTCAAGTATACTACTATTTTATGACCCCTCTCACTGCAAATATACATGAACATTTTCTTAAAAAACGATTTTAAGAGAAAAACAACTACAAAATCTGGTCCTGGAACAGATTTGAGGGAAAAGGAAAGGATGATATTATAGATAAATTCTCTCTTTTTCCTTGGAAGAAGTAAGTTGATAATGCTGCAGTCTACTGAAATAGGGGTTGTGCAATTAGAGCAGTAATGGGGAGAGCAGACTGCTTATCCTATGTTGTACACGTTCAATTTGAGTTAACTTTGACATGACTATTGGAGTAGCCAAGAAGATGGTTGGGTTTAAACATCTAGATTTTATAAGATAAGTCTGGACATTGAATAAAAAATGAGGGGTGAAGAATAAATAAAATTATGAAAATGGAGGTATAGACATAGTCTTATGCAGGCACTAGTTTAAATATGTTCAATGCACAAAGTGGTCCTAAATTCTGGGGAATAAAAAGAAATGGAAGAGAACACCTAGGGGGTTATATAAGACTCTACAAAGGTCCCATGCACTAGGGTAACTTTCCAGAAACCTACAACCTCCAGCTGGGACTCTGGGCCAGATAAGTCCTGAAGCCCAGAAGGCCCAGCCTCTCAGAACATCAGCTAGTTCCATCTCCTTATCCCATACTATTGACAGCCCCTTCAAACATGAAAAAGTTGGAATGAGCATAGCCCAATATCCCTAAAGAGTAGGAGAAAGATCAAAGATGATGGTGGAGTTATATGGAAAAGGTAGGGTTTAACAAATGAGTATGATTGCTAAATCATTATATTGATATTTCTTTTAGTTTCCAGAAGCAAAAACCTAAAATTGTGGAATTGTAACTTATACCAAACTCTGAATTATGTTCTACAACTAATTTTTGTGATGTGCGTTGAAATTTATTGCTTTTTTGTGTATATTTTATTTTTCACAAAAAAGAAAAAAATGCATACTTTTAGGTTTATCTATAGCATTTTAATGAGGTATTAGTTCAGAGATTGGTCACCTGGTAGTCTGACAGGAAGTCCACAATCCAGAGGAGACAACTACAGTTTATTCTGTTTTCTGTATATCAAGATCAATAACCTATTCCCTGCTATTCAGAATGTCAGAAACAAATCTCTGGTGTTTATAATATTGGTTAGCATAATGAATGTCATATTCTAGAAATTAAAAGTAAAAATACTTCTAATAATGAGTGTCTATAATAGTGAACCATTTTTCTATGATAGGGTTATACTAAAAGTTTCATTGATATTCTGTAATACAATGATATCTCAATAAAACAACAACAGATAGATGGAAGACATCCCTACTTCAACTTCAGGATCCATCTACTAGAAAGAGAAGAGAAACGTTAGGAAGCAAGAAACCCTGCACACGGCTGAGGGGATAATCAGTGTCATAGCACTTTAAGGAACCTGCCACATTTGGTAACTCTGTCATCGCCCAGAGTTTAATATATCTGAGGGCTAGTTTCAGACTCTCCAGCTTCGTGAGCGTTCACACCTCCATAGCCCCTGATGTGCTCCAGGTGCTCCTCATTGGGGCGCTAGATGGTCCATCATCCACTTTGCATAGAAGAGAAAACCGAGCTACCAGCAGGACCTGTCCAAGGTGGTTGCAGAGCTGGCACACAAACCCAGGCCACTTGGCTCTCGAATCTGGACTCAGGCCACTACAAGATCAGGACTCCAAGTTTATTCCTCAACAATACCTAACTGGAATCAGAAGAGCAAAGCAATTTTAAAATTTTGGGGTTTTAGTTGTTTCTTTTAATGTTCATTTTTAAAGCAAATCCATTTGAAAGGATTACAAGGACTTTTAAGTTTTTAATTAATTTATTTTTAATTTAAGAAGATGGGGAAAATGCAGAAGAATTCCAGCAGAGCTAAGAGCCTTAGGTTGGCCTGAGAGTGCTACTACTCTGGAGAGACACTTTCCCTTTTCCATGCTCCAGAATGTTTCTCATGAATGGAGCAGAGAATCACACACCAGGAGAACAACAAGACGGAAGAATGGAAGGGAATAATGTGTTCCTCCTACACTACAAACCCTCCCATTTCCAGGGGAGTTTCTACTGTTAAAAGTGCTGAAAGCACTTGAAAGCTTTGTGAAGACAAGTTATAAATTCTGGCTTTTGTCCAGGTGAAACAGACCAAATGGATTGTGAAACATGGATTCATAGAGAGGCAAGAACTCAATAAAATTTGAAGGAAACCCTCTGTAACAATCCAAGTGATTAGACTTTTAATTCATTTTAATTCATTTCCCAGTATCTCTGAAGAGCAGAGAACTCTGGCAAATATCTGAATCACACCTAGATAAAAAAAAAATAGCAACAAACTGATTTAAAAATTTGGCCAAATTGCACAAAAATCTAATGTCTGGACTAGGGCCAGAATACCACTTTCATGAAAAATAGTACAAGATGATTTCTTTTGCATCCTATTGCTCTCCAGGCACTATAAGGTCTTACTATTAAATAATTCAAAGTGAGGATTTTTTTTAATGAATTGCAACAGAAAGCTAACCTACTTTAAAAGTTTTTGCCAATGAAATTAAATATGTTCCTGAAAAATCTGTTGAGTTGTTTGAAGCAAGGTTGAACGATTTACTAAGTTCACATCTGATTCATTCAAGATAGATTTTAAGTAAAAGTTCTAAAAAAAAAAAAAAAAAAACTTGTATACCCAAATCCCACATTTTGGTTACATTAATTATCAAGACAAGATAAATGCTAGGTACTTAAGGAAGTTAAAAAATTTTTTTTAATACATTTCACCTGGAACATAAAAGAGGGAAGGAAAGATGACAACTGGATCCAGGAATGTGAGAAAATAAATAATTAGATTCTCTGTGAGCATAGCATCCGGGGATAGGTTTTGAATGCATGTGGATTTATTCATACTGCAAAAAGATAGTTATTTACTTATTTTTTTTCAAATTGATTTGGGCTGTGCCAATGCACTTTCAAAACGGCTGAGTGCCCAGGTTTTAGTCTTCTTTAGGACAGAAATGACAGGAAATCTACTTCTCTTGGCTCTGTTGAGCATCATTTTCCTGGCATCGCCTGTTTACTCGCTGTTCAGGAGTCAGGCTTGCTGGAACGGTGATGCCAGCATTAAAAGCTGTTGTCCCCACATTTTAATAATGTCCTCCAAGATATTCAGTGATTTCTACACTCCTTTGAAATTGTAAAAATAAACCACCTAAACTAATGTACTTTGGGGGGAGAAACTAACAAGTCATTTATTAGCTCTGTAAATTAAGGAAAAAAAAATACCTTGACATTCAACAACATATAAATTAAGTTTAGGGCTGATTTTTATTCTTGAAAGATATTCTTTGTGCTATACTTATTTAGAAGTTTAGCTATTATGAAAATTTAATTTCATAAAAAATATGGGGTAAAACCATGATAGTTTGTTAATATCTTAGATCCATAGTATAATATTGTTTAGAAATCATTGTCAAAATTAAAATACTTGTTACAATTGTTTAAAAATGTGTTACAATTAAAATAATTACTGGACACAAAATGCTTAAATATTTAGAAAAGTTCCTCAAATTTCCCCCATGTGCAGGCTTATGTATTTAAAATAATGCCTCTCTTTTTCTCTGCCCCCTCAATCTATCTAATCTGCATCTATCTAAATCTACTTATCACATATTTATTGTGAATACTAATATTTCCTCAGTACATGTGTTGAAAATATTTCTCTCAGTTTGTGTTTGTGCTTTCTATTTTATCATGTTTTATGAAAACAAAGTTCTACATTTCAAACTAATCCAATTTATAAACCATTTCCTTATAGTTTGTGTTTATTTTGTATTTTTCAGGAAATCCTTCACATCCTGAAGTCATAAAGATATACTTTTAAAATTATTTAAAGTTTTGCTTTGCACATTTATATCCTTAGCCTTTCTGGAATATATTCTTAGTCTTTCTAGAATAAATAGGAAATCCAATTTATTTATTTATTTTTACCTAGTGGCTAGGAATTGTGCCAGCAATGTTCAGTTTACAACACCTCTCTGTCATGTGTCCTATGCTATATGCCAAGTGTGCATACCTTTCGGGGACCTTCATTCTGTTCTGTTGATGCACCTGACTATTCCTGCACAAATACATTCCATTTATTGTTGAGACTTTCTTCCCATTGCTCAAGTAAAGTTTTTGTTATTTGTTAGGGGTTGTCACCCTGACTAGTTATTTTTCAGTTTCACAACTATTCTTAGTCCTTTGTCTTTCCAAATAAATTTTTAAAATTTCTCATAAATTTCTCTGGGAAAACAAAAGCCTTTCAGAATGTGATTGGAGTAAGAACAGCTCTATAGTCCCTTTGTTGGTAAATTGACGTCTTCGTTATTGAGGTTTTCCATACATGTTCGCGATACTCGATTTCCTTTATATAAAAGCTTACAATGATCTTCCACGAGTCATGCCTAACTTTGTCAGGCTTATTCCCTAGCATCTTATATACCTTTTCCTTATACTCCATGATGACTTTTGAATAGCGTTTTCTATATGTTTGATATAATTTTATAGAAATACAACTATTTGTATAGCAATATTATAGCTATAAAAATTAGAAAAATATTAACTCTGACATTTGTTGTGAATATTATTTGTGGTTTTTGATCCAGATGATCATATGATCTCTGAATATTTTCAATATCTTTCCTTCTTTCCTGACCTTTACACCATTTTCTTTAATTTTTCATATTACAATGATTTGGGCTTTCAGGAAGTGGAATGTCAATGTTACCTTTTTCCTAATTTTACAATGAACTATATTACCATTTCTCCATTTAGTAGTACCAAGCTTGCCTTAGACAATTCTAGATCAGATGCTTTTTTCAGTTAATGAATTTACCTGCAATTGCTCATTAGGAGATTTAAGTATTAATAATTCTCATGATTTTCTCTAAATGCTTTTCTTGCATCTATGAAATAATTATGTGATTTTACTTTAATTTATTGATTTTTAATTTTATCATTACTATGCATTGGTTATTTAGTTTGCAATACATGGCTTGGAATATATAAGTTAGATTGGCTGGTAAATGTTTTTCTTATTTTTGCCTTGCTTATAGAGAATATATTATAGTGATATAAAAGTAAGTTAAAGATTATCCCCACTTTGTCTGCTATGTTTTTTTTCCCCCATAATACTTGAATTATCTCTCCTTTTAGATTTTGGTAAAGGAGTGAAGCATCTGTACCAATGCTGAAGTCTGATATTCTTTTTTGAACAAATTTTGACAATTACATTTATTTTTAAGGATGGTTAGTTTCACTTTTGGCAGCTTATATATTTCCTAAGAATTTGTTGCGTTATCTAACTCTTTTTGTAAATTAGCTGACATGTTATATCCTATATTCTCTTGTCATGTTGAAAATGTGTGGTGTATCTTTGGCTATATCTTTAATCCTTAATGGTGTTTATTTATACCTTCTCTTTTTTTCTTGATTCATCTTGACAGAATTTCCCCAGCCTATTAATATTTTTGACATTGAACTTGAGCTTTGTTGACTTTATATTAAAAGGTCTTTTCCTTTTCATAATTTTTTCTTCTTATTTTTATGCATTGTCTTAGGATTTATTCTCCTGTTCTTTAATTAAGATCTTAAATGTTCTAGCTCTTAATTTTCAGTTTTTATTATCTAATAAAAGCATTCTTCTAAAATTTTTTCTCTGAAGTCCTTTTAAGCAATATAGCACAAATTTTGCTATGTAGTTTCTTTTAATTGCTATTCCATATCAATGATTTTCTACCACACAATAAATATATTTGGTCCATGTGTTATTTAAAATTGTGTTGTAATTTCTAAATATACCATTTTCATTCAAACAATTGTCAGTTTTTAACCTTATTGTATTTTGTTCTAAAATGGCCTTTATGATGCTCCTTCTTTAAAATTGATGAGAAGAGCTGTATGTCCTACAGTATGGTCAAAATTTATGGATGTGATACCTATGCTGATGTGTGTTTATGGGTGCTGAAAAGAATGAATTGTCTCCTGCTGTTGGGTAAAATGGTTTACTTCTATGTATATGTATTAGGCTTAGTATTTGCATTGTCCTCTCTTCTCTATGAAACTGAATCTTTTGGTTTGATTGATTTATCAATTAGATAAATAGGTTGCATTATCTCATAATAAATTTTCCATTTTTGCTTCTAGTTCTTTCATTTTTAATTTACGTATTTAGAAGCCATATTAATACATATATACAAGTTAGGAAATGTAAATTTCTCCCTAATGAATTGATCCATCACCCCAAACAATCATTCGTAGGAGTACTTTTAAATTAATGCTATTTATAATTCTGTGAGTAAAGCTTCACCCATTTTCTCTTGGTTAGTGATTGAGGCATTATGTGTTATATTTGTTTGCTTTCAGTCTTCTTTTGTCAACATGGTTCTTGTAAACTGCTATAATTAATTTTACTTTTACTTAGGATGATTATTTAAACCTTCAGTCATTTATATTAATGTGATCTCTGCTATGTGCAAAATTATTTACATTATCTTATATTGTGCTTTCATGCATTTTCTTTCATACTCCTCTTTTTTTTTTATTTTTCCTTGTTCTGGCTTTAAAAAAAATCCTTTATTCCCTTAACAAATTTGGAAAATACACAATTGATATCTACTTCTTTCAATGAGTTCTTTAAAAATATTTGCATGCACACTTAATTTTTAAAGTGTAAACTAGATCCACATGTGTACCCTTAACCAAACTAATGACTTTGAAATGCTTCAAATAGTATCATTGTTTTCTGATTTTCAAATATTTAATTTTAATATTTTAGTTCTTTGGGTTTTACTTTCCTCAATAATGAGGATTTTGTTTTCCATCACTTTAGAAATATTTCATTCAATATTTCTTGGAATATAGGCCCCCTTTTATTTCTTGGAACCATAATTAGATGAATACACAATATATCTTCTAACCCTTTTTCTTAACATCTATTTTATTTTTCATGTTTGTCTCTGTGCTGCAATTTAGATAATGTCATTATGACTTTTCTTCTAGCTTACTGTTTCTCTTTTCAGATATGTTCAATTTTCTGTTAAGTTCACCTGGTTAACTTCTAATTTCAATTATTAAATTAAAAGTTTATTTCCTAGAAATTCTGTTTGCTTCTCACATTTTACAATCTGATGTAATTAATTCAATTTGGGATTGTTTAGTTTATCTGTTGAAACCTGGGATTAATATTGTTGCTTTTTATCTGCTGTCTCTCATCCAGGGCCTGTTTTTCTTATAGACATTTATCTGTGGGAATTATTCAAGGCTTCTCTCTAAGTTGCTTTCCTCATGGATTCCTGGGTTGTAGGCATTTTGGGCATTTAACCCATTCCTTTCCTTTCTTCCTTAGTAGAATTCTTAGAATTCTTCCTTAGAATCTTTATTTCTAAGATCATGCAATTATTTCTTGATATCTGTTTCCTCCTGTAGCATAGCTGTTAACTGGGCAAAAAATAATCACATTTAGAGAAAAATCTTCTTATGACATACTCATTACTAACAAGAAGTGATATCTTTTGATAGAAGATTCTTTTGTGTCTTAAGTCAGCTAAGTATATTTTAGGTCCAGTGTTAGATCTTTACTGATGAGCTGTTTGATTTTCTATTTTCACATTTCCTGAAAGAACATTGAGCTCTCCCTTAGGTCTTTTAATCCATCCTGAATATATACAACTTGGATGGCAGGGCACAAGAAAAGGGACATTAAATATTTCTGAATTTCAGTTAAAAAAAATTGCAATTGCCATTCATTGAGCATATCAAAAGCAGCTGTGGTGTTAGCATGATCAATTTCTGTCTCCATTATGGACCATCTGAGTTCAGTACTGCATTAAGTGTGCAAGAGAAATTCAGTGTGAGTAAGGAAAAATGCCACAAGTTTTTAAATGGATTGCTAAAGTAGAAGGTAGGTCCTACAAGGGCAAAGAATCTATCCCTTCTTTGAATTTGAGTGATAATTTTCTCAGAGACATAAAAATAAGAGCTGTAAATCAGTAACTATTTATTGTGACATTCCTTTGTGTGCTTTCAGCAGCCTTAAGTTTTAAGTTTAAAGCACGGACAGTTCTTGATTTGCAAATACCCATTTAACTGCCCCAGGCAATATTTCCCTCTTCTCCTTGAAGTCTCTTCTGGCATGGGATTTTGCTGGAAAAAAAAAATTAGAACTCAGAGATTCATTTTAGCTCAGAAATGGAAGGATTGTTGGGGGGCTATGTGTGTGTGTGTTGCTAAAAGCAGCAACTGTGTGGGTTTACGGAAACCAGAAATAGACTCATGTAAGGCCTACTCAGCACAAAGATGAATATGCCCCCATCAGCCTAACTTCTACACTGCTTGTTCACTCTCTAACCTTTGCTAAAATTCAACCAATTATAGAATGATTCTTCTTTAAAGGAAATGGGATTCTCTCAGGAGTTAAGGAGTCATCCAAATCTGAGTGTGAAGATTATGTATAATGAAATGATAAGAATAGCAAATATTGGTTTGGAGAGAGGCTGCTAAACATAGCTCCTGGGTGACCAGATATCCCACTCTCTCTTGATGCCCACCCACGCTAGTCATGCTATGCAAGCTGCTTATTTGAGCTCTCTGACTTGAACGGAAGCCAAATGAAAAAGACAGTAGATGGAAGACTGGTAGAGGAATGGGATTGGGAAGAAAAAGATCAGTGTCTGTTATAATATATGCCAAAGATGGTTCTTCTCCAGACAAGAGGAGAGGACGCTTCTTTTCTCCCTACTGCTTACTCACTGCCCTGTCTTTCCTGCCTACCTTTCTTTTTCTCTTTGGTTTACATAGGTGTGATTATTTATTTACAAAATGAGTCAATAGACTTTCTAAGGAATGCCCATGGCATGCTGCTAAGCAACAGGCATGCATTGTTCCTGGGGGAAATTACATTTTAAATATCAAACTATCATCTAAAGAATTTTTATGTAGTCATTTTTTGTCTTAATATCACAATAGAAACCTGGTCATTTACAGGTGGGCATTTTGATCATCTAACACTCAAGCTCTGGGAAATGTATTGAATTCAGCAAATATATGTATATATTAAAGATGATCTCATCTCAAGAAACAAAAAACAAAATGAGAAACTGAGAACAGACAACCGAACAAGGATCATTTGTTAGAAATGTGCTTTAGGCCTCTTTAATTACGAATCAAACACCATTCGCCCTGTGCCTAAAAGATGACAATATTTTCTGTTTTGGTTATGGATCTTCCATTGTAAGGGCTCAAATAAAACTCTATAATCAATACATTAAATGACTAAATTATTCTAAGAACTGAAAATAAAAAGAACTCTAGGTTAGGACTAAGTTTTCTTTTATAGTTTTGAGTTTTTTTTAGTTTATTCACTAATCTATCATTCCCTATAGCAAGGGAGAATGGGGGTAGGACACCTCAGGGGTCTGATGGGAAAGTATGTGCTTCACATATGATGGTTAGGATTAACCCTAACAGGTTGTAAAACTTCATCTAAAGCCAGATTAGCAAAGAAACAAAAGCTATGGGAAATCCATATACATAGAATGTAGATTAGTGATTGCCAGAAAGTTGGAAAGAGATGTTAAAAAAAAAAGTATGGGATAGATTTATAAATGAAATTAGAATGATTTGTGATATGGTACTTACTTTAGAGAAAGAGAAGGCAAACAGTAGATATAAAGAATCAAATATTCCTCAACTATTAGAAAAGCAGCTATAAAAGGCAATGCTTTCATAACCATCATTAACTATTTTTTGTTTGTTTATCTTTTTTGACCATTGAGTCCTTGATTGGTAATTACTACTTTTGTGAAACAAAGAAGTGTAAATTGCTTATAGAATTCAGTGAATAAATTTGACTTGCCACAATTTAACAATATGATTTCCTCAGATGTGAAAAACAGATGTAACTGAGTTTGTCACAAGGGAAATATGGTTCAACATTAAAAATCAGAATGTAATAGAAGAGAATCCACTTGCCTACTCCTAGTTATTCTGTCTCATAAAGAAATTAGGAAGCAATGAATTTAAAATGGGTCAGATGAAAGCCATTTGAACTGTGACATATGTAATCAATTCCTGCAACTTAGTGCTACAGGCTTATTGAGACAAATCTTTTATCAAGATATAAGGCACTAATAAGACTAGAATGTGCAGTTACTGTAGATAGTGCCTTGAAGACAATGTAATTTTACTTTATGGAGTTACTTTTATCAACCCTTTGTCCTATGCTCCTGGGCTTTTGCTACTGCAGTAATGAAATGCGGCACGGAAGGCGGATCTATCTTAAATGCGGATATAACTTCTAAGGATTGCAATTTAAGATTTGCAATGTGCTAATTATATCCCCGAAACAATAAATAGCATTTCCATATGAATCAGTCTTCTAACATTGATCAGTCTTCTGGAGATTTTTCCCTTGCAATTCAAGACAATAACTTTGGAGAGAGTTTTCTGATCTAATAGGCTGCTACATTTTTTCTCTTTTTTTCTAACTTAGATAATAAAAACGGCAAAGTCTGACACCTATCTTGCTACCGGCCTTAACTTGTCATGAACTTGTATTGGAGATCCTACAAAAACCAATACACAGAAAAGTATCATTCATCTATTTGCTCAGGCTAATAATTTTGCACACCGTTACAAGGATGGAAAAAGCAGATTTTATGAAATAATAACGATGAGGTTATGTAAAATGCAGCACCATAAGGTTTTAAAGATCTACTCTTTCCAGAAGTATAAAATGAACTCTCAGTAATAATGGGAAATTGTAGTCTGCTCTGCATGCTTCTGGTCACTAATGCTGAAATCAGTATGTATTATCATCCATCACACCTTTTCTGTAGTAAGAAACTACCTTTCAGTCCTTCATAGGTCCTTACTGTTGAAAGTAAATCTCTCCCCTTCAGTTCAAAGGTTAAATTTGTTTCCACCTATGAAGTGTTACATTAATTCAAAATATTTACTGAGCATTGTTATGAAACAGGCACTTTTCAGGTCTTGGGATAAACCAGTTGAGCAAAATGGGCAGAGTTTGCCCCCTTTTGAAGGAATATTTCAACAAGGAAACACAGATCAAGGAAAATGTGTGTCTGCTCAGTGCAAATGGCGTGTAGTCCATTGGCTGGAGGAGTGTGCTGTGGACTGAAGGGTCAGTGGGACAGGGCCAGGAGGACCTGGGGGATCAGTTCAGGGGAGAGAGGATGAGAGCAGCGCCCTTATTTAGGAGGGTGAGGAGTCCTTATGTGGAAAGTGGCATTTGGTGAACCATTTCGAACGATCGGAAAGAAAGAGTATTCCCCATGTTTGCAGATGGCCAGAGTCCTGCAGGTGAGGCCAGAGCAGTGGTTGGAAGGAGGTGGTGGGATCAGAGAATCTTCTGAACACCATGGGCCAATGTAGGACTGTGGCTTTTTGAACTGAAAGGCAAGGCACAGGAGAGTTTGGACAGAGGTAAAACATCATCTGAGTCATGCCTCTAAGTGACCATCTGATGTCCCGGGAAGAATGCTTTAGGGCAGGGGAGCCTGTTGGCAGGTGATGGCCATAAAGCCAGGTAGGAGAGAATGGTGGCTGGTGCCAGGGGGCAGCAGGTCAGGTGGTTAAGAGTGGTCAGATTCTATCTATATTTTAAATGCTTCTCTGTATGTATTTTGAAGTTTTCCTCTGAATAGAGGAAGGTTGCATAGGGAAAAAAGCGGTGAAGCATGGCTCCAATGTTTGAACTTGAGTCATAGTAAGAATCAAGTTGCCAACGACTGAGTTGTGAAAGACCAAAGTGGAAAATGTTTTGAAGGAAGAAGAGTTCAACTGGACTCAGTTTGAGTCTGTGAGATTCAGGAGGATGTCGAGCAGTGAGCTGGGGATATATGAATTTGGAGATTATGAGATTTGTAGACAGAAAGTGTCCATTTCTATCCTTAAAAGTCCAAATAAATATGAACTGAGAACTGACCTTTGGTCTTGGCTACTCTATGGCCATTGAGGGAACTGGAAACAGAAAGTTGAGAAAGCATAGAAAACTTTTCAAAAATGTTTGCTGCAAAGAGAGCAAAGAAAAACTAGCTGGAGAGGAAGTAGGATAAGAAGAAAATTTGTTTTTGCTTTTAGAGAAGAAAATACAATTAGTGGCATATTTTCATCTAATGGGAATCACCCAGAAGAGGTTCCAAATTTGACGATATTTAAGAGAAAACCAGGAGTTGCTGGAGTAATGTATCTTAGAAAGGATTCAGATCTAGGAAGCAGTGGAAGAATAATCTTAAAAAGGAACAGGGATATCTCATCAATTTTGGAAACATGTAGGGAGTATGTGGAGCCAGATATTGGTAGACAGACGTGGTGGTGAGAAACTTTGGGACTTCTTTTGATTGCTTTGATTTTCTTAGTGTAGTAGGAGGTGATCAGACGAGAATGAATATGGGTGATGTGGTACTGAGGTTTAAGAAGAGACAGATGATGTGAATAGCTTTGAAAGAAAAAGAACAAATAAACGTTAAACATATGGTTTCATTTCCAATTAGAATTAAGAGGACATATGGGTCTATGGTCACGACATTTTAAAAATGAAATAAGATGGACCAGAAGTGGCTTAGCAGACAGAGTTCCCGCCTGCCATGCCATAGACCCAGGTTCAGTTCCAGGTGCCTGCCCATGCAAAAATAAAAATAATAATAATAATAATAAAATGGATTCTGTGTTTCTCTTCAGCCTCCTTCAGTTGTGAAATAAGGTGGGATCTGAAGAGATTTGGATTTTTGCTGAATGAGTAAGAGTAAGAAAGTTTGTGGCATGTGGAAGGAAAGGGGTATGAAAATTGACCTGAAATTGATGCTAGGCTCTCTGCCTTTGAAAGTAGGCAGAACATGGAGGGGTATGGTAGGGACAATCAATTGGATCAAATGGGGGTAGAACGATTGTTAGGAGGGAAATGCAAGGGTGTTAGCTGAAAGATAGGTGCTTGCAAGGCAGTTAGGAGTGCCTTGCTGTTCCTAGGTCACAATGATTTCTAGGCTATGGCCCCAGAGGTGAGAGGTGGAAGACGAGGTCATTAAGGAGAGGACCCCAAGGTCGTGAGAGGTCAGAATGTAGAGAAGTCAACCTACACGTATATTGAAATCACCAAGAATTAAGTCAGGTGTAATTTCTGAAAAAATGATAGTGAGTCAGGAATTAAAATTGTCTGGAAATAAAGAAAAATGACCTGTGTAATGGATGGCAGCAACAAAGAATGCTATAGCAATAATACTTAAAATCATTATAATTATATTAAAATTAATTATCAAATATTTTTATTATTATTATCTTATTTGAAGGAGAGAGAATGTTCTGAAAGTGCCCATGAAAAGCTGTGATGCCAATATCCCCCCCATGAGACTCAAGATCTGTGGGGAGAAAGCCAGCCACCAAGAGAAAGCCGGCAGATGCCAGGACCATTAAAAGTAAAAGGAGAAGAGGGACTGTTTTAGTTTGCTAGCTGCCGCAATGCAATATACCAGAAACGGAATGGCTTTTAAAAAGGGGAATTTAATAAGTTGCTAGTTTACAGTTCTAAGGCTGAGAAAATGTCCCAATTAAAACAAGTCTATAGAAATGTCCAATCAAAGGCATCCAGGGAAAGATACCTTGGTTCAAGAAGGCCGATGAAGTTCAGGGTTTCTCGCTCAAGTAGAAGGGCACATGGTGAACAGTCAGGGTTCCTCTCTCATCTGGAAGGGCACATGGCGAACACAGAGTCATCTGCTAGCTTCTTCTCCTGGTTTCCTGTTTCATGAAGCTCCCCAGGAGGCATTTTCCTTCTTCATCTCCAAAGGTTGCTGGCTGGTGGACTCTGCTTCTAATGGCTATGTCGTTCTGCTCTGCTCTCTCTGAATCTCTTTCATTCTCCAAAATGTTTCCTCTTTTATAGGACTCCAGAAACTTATTAAGACCCACCCAAATGGGTGGAGACATGTCGTCACCTAATCCAGCTTAACAACCACTCATGATTAAATCACATCTCCAGGGAGATGATCTGATTACAGTTTCAAACACACAGTATTGAATAGAGATTATTCTGCCTTTATGAAATGGGATTTAGATTAAAACATGGCTTTTCTAGGGGACAGACATCCTTTCAAACCAGCACAGGAACATTCCAGTAGAATTGGAAGATAAATTTTTGCTGATGCTGGTCCTTGGATTATGGAAGACTCAGGAGAGCACTTTCAGATACTGGAGAGAGATGGAGAGAGGAACAGAACATAGGTGTAAATAATTTTATGGGGATCAAGGCAGAGTTCATTCTTGGAGACCTGGAAGTCTGAAGGTCCTTCAATGACTGTGCAAAATTGGCATTACGGCCAGAATCTGATTATTCTTGTAGAGTGCAGGCAGATAGGGGTTATGGGCCATCAGCTTTAGGGGTTCAGATGAGGTGAGACCTGGGCCTCCTCATGACAGAGGCGTGTAGTTCTGGGAAGGTGTGGTCTTGGGCCCAGTGTTGGGTTCTCCTGTGACCTCCTTACAGGAGGACTATTCTCTATCTGAGTGAGTGTTCTTTATATTCACTCTTGTTGACAGACCTGAGATATTTTCAGAAGTTGGGTTCCCTCAAGTGTTGGGCTCCCTCTTTATCGCAGATGATAGGGATAAATGTTTTAGGGTGCTAGTTACAATAAGAGGAGGATGAAATGATTTCACAGGAAACTACCAATTTCAAATGTTAAGGGAACCAAATATTAAAATGTAGAAATTGTCATACTTTTTGCATATTGAAAGTTTATCCCTTTAGTATTAAAGTACTTTTCTGTTAGGGCATAAACAATGATGTTCAAATGGAACATTTTATTGGATTTTAATTGTTATTTTCAAATAGTCTCCATTTGTAATGAATTTATTTTGTAAGTAGTTAAACAGTAGTTTATTTCACATAATATGAAACTTTTACGTTTAACATAATTTCAAGTATACTAGGAGTTTATGTGGCTAGCATATATTTAAAGTCATAGACTTTTAAAATACATCTTGTGTAAATAATTAATTATGTAATAATTAATTCAACTGCAGTTAGATGAAGATTTCTACATTAATTGAGAATTAAAAATCTGTTACAAAAGAAGGATATGAATAATACATATGGAGCCTTGTGTGATAACTCCTTACAAGAACTGGTAGGAGTATAATTTTTATGCCAAATCACCCAGTATCTTTCTTAAGTTTGACTGTCTCAGGGACCTACTCCCTATTATGGAAACTGAAGAAGCTTAAGAACTGCATTTTTTGAAACTTGCAGCAAGGCACAGGGATATGATTGGGAATGTGGAGAAAATGGAGAGAGAGAGACAGAAAAAGAGAGGGACTTCTCTTTCAACTGTGTTTGGGTGGAAGTGACGTATGCAAGAGCATTCAGTATTTAGTAGCAGTGTTCATAGCTGGCTGTAGGGGAAGCAGCATTGTGCAGTGGCCCTGGGGATGATATTCTTACAAGCTTTTCAAGTGTCATGATTTTTCCAGTGATTTTGCCCACATCACCCCATTTAGACTTGTTCGGTTTCTCAGCCAGATGCTTCAGCTTTTCCCCTTAATTTAGTCACCTGATATCCCCTTATAACACAAAGAAGCAAAACAGCCAATGGAATATCCACCTGGCAAAAAGTGCTCATGAAAAGATAAGGTCCTGGAGGCTGTGCTGGAGAGTATCCCTTTGTCCTTTAGCTACTCACTCTAACTCTCCTCTTTGTGTCTGGAAGGCTGAATCACAAAGATTCCTCCAACAAGCGCCTTTGCCCTCAGTCTTCTAGTTGGGTTGAAGCCAATCAAGGTAGACACCAGCAGAAAATCAGACCACAGAAAAGGAAGTTATTTTTCTCTATCCTTCACTGCCAGGCTACAGGGTTGCAATAATTACATTTAACTCCTAAGGGTATATTAGTTTCCAGGCTGCTGGGTTGGCTCAAACAATAGGAGTTTATTGACTTATGGTTTTGAGACTAGAAGATGTCCAAAATCAAGGCATAATCAAAGTTAAGCTTTCTCCCAGAAAACTGTGGTGTTCTGGGGCTGGCGGCAGTGATCCGTGTTCTTTGGATTTTCTGTCACATAGCAAGGCACATGGTGGCCTCTTCTGGCATCTCTCTTTTCTTCCTGCTTCAGCTTCTGGCTGCTTTCTCCAGCTTTTTCTCTCTCTGTGGCCTTCCTTATTGGGCCACACCTTAACTGAAGTAACATCGTCCAACGGTCCCATTTACAATGAGTTCACACCATTGGAACGGATTAAGTTTAAAAGCACGTTTTTCTGGGGTACACGGTTCCAGGCCACAGAAGGCTTCCGTTTCTACCTAGAGAAGCTTCTCCCATAGCTATAACCTTCTCTGGACTTGCAACTGAGTCTTTCCACTGCCCCCTTAGCCCTGTAGGTGGTAGATAGGCCTGGACAGTATGCTTTTTTGTCTTATTGCTTTCACTTAATTCTGGTCACACCTTTTAAAATACTCCCTTAATTAAACTTTTTCCATTTGTTCCATTTGAATGTTCTTTATGTTTCCTGCTGGAAACTGACTGAATCAGAGACTATGTGGCTTCTGCCTCTAAGCAGTGTAAAGGGTCTGAAGAATTCAAGGACTTAGGATGAGGATGATGCTTGCCTTAAGGGTATGGATGCTGGCTTTAACCAGAACTGGAAAGCTTAAGAAAGAAAGAAAAAGAATCCCTCCAAATCTTCCATTCCTGGTTCAAGTAACAGACTAAAACCAAGGACTTTTCTGCAACAATGGAAATAATTTCATTTATCTTCAAGCCCAATGGCTGAGATATCCACAAAGAGAACTCAAATATTGGTTTTTCAGGTGGCTGAGATTCAATTCATAGCCTTGCAAACTCTCTCTAGTAGTGTATTGATGATGAATGAATCAAAGCCTGTAGGTTGAAAATGGTGAAATATAGGAAGATGAAGTACTCAGAGAATGAAACTCAGCACTATACCAGGCCTCTGTTGCCATTTTAAGATTAGAGACTGAAAGGAGTTATATCAATGAGAGAGGAATGTAATTATAGAGATGGCTGTATTTACTCAGTACAACTACACTTACCAGATATTCTAGAGTCTATGTGCTAAATTAAGTCAACAGAAGTGTCCTAATTACTTCCAGGATAGCCAGAATTCCTTGTTATAAAGAAAAGAAAAGAATCCAAAGACTTTGGGGTAATGGGAATTCTGTAATGAATTTATTCTGTAAAATCAAACTTTCACCTCCTCACTTTGTTCTCTGAGAAGGCACAGAAGACAAACTTTTGTCAAAGCTTTTAAAAAAAAATGTTGGCAAAGAATTGTAGGTTTTATGAAAGCACCACATGGGCTGGCAATGCTGATAGCACACTCTGCCAATCAAATGAGCTCCCTGAATTCAATGGGCATGGGTGCATTAGACCAGCAGAAGTCAGGGTCATGAATTTTTACAGTACACAATAGTCCTTGAACGTTAATCAGAATAGTTTGACTCAGAAAGATCTTAAGTCTTGATTCATTGGTCATTGTTTCTTTGGAATAGTAATTGTTGAGTGGCACATTAAAGTTCTATTTTGTTTATATAACTCTTGTATAGAAATGAGGCCAGACAAACCAAAATAGACAATCATGCCTTCTAATTATTTTCACAGTTCTGAGTGGTTCAAAGACCCAGGGCACCTTGAGTGTACGGTAGATTTCAATAACCCTGGGGCTGGCTGTCTTGGGAAAGAATACACTGGGGATATTAAAGGATTACCTTTATTATTTATTACCATAAATAGCATATCAATTGTGCTAAAATTCTGAAGCAGTTGAAAGACAAACATGGAACATAGCAGATGGGAAACACAAATACCACTTTTATTTTGATAAAGATATGGTTTTATCTAAGAACAATGGGGCATTCCAATGCTAACATTCAGAACAAATAGACACTGCAAGGTAAGGACACAGTGTTGGTATCTTAATAGAAGGAGAGCCTTCATTTGTAAATTTATGACATGGAGGAGCAAAGGGGAACATTTCTGCTTTCTGTTGTCAGCTCACACACAAAAAGAAAGGAGAAGCTATCTAGTACACTAAATTTATTCTTCCCTGTTTAATAACCACATAAGTTACCCCTTCTCTTCTGGAAAGAATGAATGAGGGGGCAGGGAGAGCTCAGTTAAACTATTTTAGAAAATACTTTACTCTCTTGACATGGAAGGCTCAAGAATAAGTAAAAATTATTCTCTAAACCTGACCCCAAATGACAGTACACCATATTGAAAGGAGCAGTAGCTGATATAAGGTCCAGCTATTGTTTGTCATGTTCTGGGAATCAAGCAAGACCCGGCAGCAGATTCCTGAGGATGGACCCTGTCCCTTCTATTGAAGGTCTTTTAAGCTGCACAATTAAGAAAGTGCTAGCCTTTCTTCCCATGACCAGGGGTGGCTTCCCAGTCTGTGGCTACAACTGTAGGATATGGAGGAACTTTGGCCTCTAACCCTGTTCCAGATTCCACTTGTATTAATTTGTACAGCACCTGCTCCTTCCCATCAGACAAGGCCTGGAGTTCAAGCCTTTTACAAACAGCCAAATGATATGGAGGAAATTTTGCCATCAGACCTGTTCCACCAACTAAGGGTTGATGGAACACCAGTCCTTCTCCTAATATGCATTGGGCCCTGGGGTCTAAGCCTTCTGATTAGAGCTCTATGAAGCATTTTAAAGCTGTTTAAAGCCCCCAGTATGAGGGAACTTCCTACTTTATCATTTTATTTTAGAGGGCAACAAACTACCACCCACAGGCCAAATCTGACCTCCCATCTGCTTTTGTAAATAAAGTTATATTAGGCCACCCATTGGCTATGCTGCTTTCATGCTACAAAGGTGGAATTGAGCACTTGCAATAGAGATCATATATAAGTATATAATCCATCTATCTATCCATCTATCTATATTTACTTCCTATAGATATTTATTATCTGGCTTTTTACAGAAAAAGCTTGCCAGTTCTTGTCCCATTAAGATAGATAGCTTTACTTAAGCATTCAGCTGTATCCGATATCCAAGGAGATCTGCAGAAAACTAATTCCCTCAAATCAGTCTTAAATAAGATTAATCCGACCACTCAATCTAAACCAGATTCCAAAGGGCGTCCTCTCTGCCTCATATCCACATGATCATCACTCACTATGTGGATTCAAAGTGCCATGAGAATTGTCATTGACAATGCTTTTGGAGTTGGGGCCAGGGACAGGAAAATAAAATGCATTGGTCATATCAGAATTCATACCCTAAATAAGGTACTTAAAGGAGTCAGGCCCAGACAAGGGAATAGATCCCAGAATATAAGGTAAGGCTCCGTAGAGCAACCTCTTGCCTGTTATCAGATATAAGAGAGTCATTTTCAGCCACGCTGCTGTTTTGATCATTCACAACCTGTAGAATTGGCCAGGTGCATAAATTCCCTTTGACACAAGCTATTTTGTTGTCTCCTAGTAATCTTGCTAAGAAGTCCAGGCTAATTGGGTCTGCTGTTACTACACGTGCTGATCCATGGCAGATGCAGAATTGTGATTGATGAAAAGAGGAGTATGCAATCTGTGGGCGACACATCTGCAGGCTGGTGATGGGACCCACCAGGAGTATGAGAGACCTAGTGAGAACACCCTCTCCCCACCTCTCACATTTTAAGGTATTTCCTTCCTCTGCCTGAGGAGCTTCAGCAATTGAGACAAGCTTCAAATGAATGGTGAGCACTGGGTTAGCAAAATTTATCTTTGAGTTCATGGCCCCAGAGTTCTATTGTTGTACAACCCAAAGTGTCAGGGGTAAGAGATGCAGTGGACTCCATACTGGGTGGCCCAGCCTTCATTGTCTGGACTGTGAAGGTCTTGAGTGTCAGATTGTTATGCCCAGGTATCAACAGTAACTGAAATATTCTCTCAGTATTTGAATTGAATGCAGAGTAAATGAACAGCCATTACTTCTGCCTCATGGGTAAAGTCCAAGGCAGTCCCAAAGATTGATCCATCTTACATGTCAAATACATCCACCCTATCAAGGTCTTAGAAAGCCTCAATCCAGTGTAGCATCACTTCAAAGTTTGAAATCTAATCTGAAGCTCATCAGCTCAAAAAGCCCTATGTATCATCATCTAAATCACAAAAATTATCTATATATCTGTGGAACTATGAAAACAAAGAAACATCTTATTGGTTCCCAAATGAAATTGTGGGGCAGGCAGAGGATAACAATTGTAGACATCCCTAGTGAAAGGGGAGAAAATGGAAGAAAAAATGATTCATCTGTCCCAAACAAATTTCAAAATGCAGCCAAGCAATCTTCATTTGTTTTCAAGGACTAGGACTCTTTGGTGCATGACTCTACTTTCTGGATTCTCAGCTCTGCCACCTCTACTTCTGTGGCTCCACAGTAAGTGAAGGGCAGCTGGAGAATTAAGGCTGGAAATGACATAAGTTGCTTTCAATTACAGTTCATTGGTCAGAATTAGGTTTGGAGTCTCATGCGGTGGGCCAATTAAAACTCCCTTCACCCCGCAGTGATGTCCACACCTTAATCTCAGGAACCTATGTATATGTCTTATTTTATGGCAAAGCAACATTTCATATCTTTAATTATGGACCTTAAGATAGGAATATTATCCTGAATTATCTGGGTTGGCTCAACCTGATCAAGTGAGTCCTTAAAAGCAGAGAACAGTCTCCAGTTGGAGGAAGAAGAATTCAGAGAGATTGGGAATTCTAGAAGAGTCTGAAGCACTGTTGCTGGCTCTGAGAGGGAGGGGCCCACCTACAGGGGCTTGAGAGAAGCCCGTAGGAGCAGAGAGTCCTGCTGTCTGTAGGAGCTGACAGCCACCAAGGAAACAAAGACCACCATCCTACGACTCCAAGAAACTGGATTCTGCCAACAGCATGAGTCACTTGGAAATTTATTCTTGCAGAGCCTCCTGATAAGAGCTTAGCTGACCAACATCTTGATTTAGGCTTTGTGAAACCACTTTTTCTGAGAAATTGGCTTCTGACTTATATACCTGGGATGCAGTGACTATGTATTGTTTATAGCAATTTGTTACAGCCGCAATAAAAAACTAATGCACCTTGCTAATCTCCTAGGGCTCAGAAATTGTGGTTGTCCAAATGTTTGGGAGGGGCTGGGTACCAAAATTATTAATGAGTCCTACTGGCGCCCTTCATAGATGTTAAATGAGTATTAGCTGATACCCGGAAAGAAGTTCAAGAATTGCTCTTTTACCATGAAGTCATCCAAAAGTAAGACTTGAATGCTGGGACACGGTTAATACCAGTTAACCTGAAGAAAATCCAAATGAATAGTTTAAAAGGGAAATTGTCAGTTCTATATGGAAAGTGACTATTTCTCATTCATCTTTATCATCACAGTGTTCAGTACAGCCTGTGAAGTCAGTTCCAATGGTATTTGTGATAAAGATGATTAAAACTGTTAATAACCACTGTGGGAATAATCCAGTAGGAAAACCATTTAAAAAGGAAAACATTCTTATCTGCAACTGCTTTCCTCTCTTAGGAAATATGATTATATCAGAAAACAAAGCGAATCCTTAACCAGAGAGAAAAATCTTTCTTTTGACAGGAAATGATAAAAATGGGCCCAAGCATATGCTGGTTAATGAAGATGTCTGTTGATGTTATATGTGTTTCTTTAAATATTTGCATATTTTAAATGCAACAAGTGTTGGAAGAAATTATGGGATTTAAATATTTTCTGGATGCTATCACTCTCTTAAAACCAGAAAAATTACAGTATATTAAAAATGAATAAAAAGATTTTGAATTATTCTAAATTTTAGATATAAAGCATTGATTTTAATCTGTACATTTTACCTGTTTTTGTTTGCTTGATTTTGGGAGGAGGCTGCTAATATTGTAATTAATTTGTGTTTACTAGATGCCTGGAAATGCGCCTAGATTGGAAACTCACATGCATTTATTACTTGATCTGTCAAAACTGAGACATTTATTCATGGTGAACATCCCCCTATGTCTGCAGTTTGCAGAAGAAACAATTTTTGTATAAAATGCTGATATAGCGTGTGCAATTTGCATCTTTAGCTGGGGATGATAATAGCACCACATAGAGCTTCACAATTTACAATTCATTTTTATATCACTATTATATGATAGATATGACATGATATGATATGATTCTCATAATCCTGTGAGCTAAGAAGAAATGGTTATGCTTATGAGAACAGTGAGGCTCTGAAAAGGTAGTTGGCTTACCTAGCATGGGAGCTGATTTTTGGCTAATTGGCTGAGATTTTTGATAAAAATATACAAACAGTTCAAGCCTGCCTGAGTGTCACAGTTTCTTCCTAAGCACAGCAGCTTCTCTTCTCAGTGCTCTGTGGTCCCAGCTGGTGCCACATCGTCCTGACACCTGGCTCACCTGGCAGGCAGGCTATTGCCAGGTGTGGCTCCCTTGGCAACAGAGACGCCTGAAGGTGGCTGTTCCATGTTTGGCTTTCCTTTTCCCTTATGGGCATTCAGGGAGCTCCAGGAGAGTAGTGGGGGTATCAGCATCAATGGCTTGCAGAATTTAATGAAACGTCACTGATTTACATTATCAGCCTCCCTCTTAAGGACCTGGACAAGCACCAGGTTATTTATTTCAGATAAACCATTTTTCTGCTCTATATTGAAATATGCAAGAAAGTCTATTTGAAACACTATAGTCTATTAAAAATGTATTATGTATTCATGAAAGAGTAAAACTACAGTAGGCTTAAACACAAAAGTATGAACCCCAAGATATGTGTGTTTCCTATTTTTGAGGTTTTAGACCATTCTAATGTTACATCAATGTATTCTGCATTTAGTAGCTGCTTTTGTTGTAAGTTATGACTCAAGGATTTTTGCCAAACTAACCATCTGGAAATCAATGTCATATTTTTAGCAAAATACATCCAAGTTTCAATTTAACCAAGTGATTGTTTTTTTTTTCTTTTTATTCTACCATTTAAAAGCAAATAAGCTATTCCTGTGTGGCCCACTCTTACATTTTATGCATCATTTATTCTTAGATGTATTTTTTTAAATATAGCTAACAGCTATAATTTATAACTGGTAGAGTTTCGTTTTTAGAAATGGGATTTCTGATTGTCTTTACAAAAGCTATTTAAGAATCAAAATTCACTCTTAAAATTGGGGAAACACTTTTTGATTACTTCAACATCTCATACCTTAATTTTACACATTAGTCTGCCCTGGGAAATAAATTTATTTCTTTACAAAGTCCTTTGAAGGAATTTCTTTTGTATAACTTAGGGTTTACTTAAGCCTTGTGAATTTTGAGTAAACTTTTTTTGAAATTATAATTGTGACATTTATTAAAGGAAATGCACATGGTTCTCTTTGTTTTTCTAAGGATGTGCTTTCCTTTTATTAGAAAAACCCTGATACCTTAGTGCATCATGATCAATTTAAATTTATTGATATATAAATAGTAAGATATAGGTTTGTAGTTCTAAGTAAAGCCTGAAAATCTTACATTTCAGAATTCAAAAGAATTCTGGAAAATCCAATAAAACTTCTTCAAACTTTTTACATGAGTTAAGTAAAAACGGAATAAATCATGGCGTTTCAATTGCATCAAAGTTAAAGATGAATTATAACAAATAAATACAAAAGAAGGTTTCTGAAGGCTTATATCATATTCAAAAATTCTTAAGCTCTGCCATCCAATACGGTAGCCACTAATTTAAGTTTTAAATAACTCAAAAGTAAAAAACCTACTGCCTATGTCTGACTGGCCACATTTCAAGTGCTCAGTAGCTGCATGTAGCTAGTGGTTATGGTAATATATAATTCAAGTATAGAATACTGCATCATCACAGAAATTTCTGTTGGTCAGTGCTGATCTACAGCATGATTGATTTGAATTATTTCAATGATAATTATCAGAAGACATTCTGATCATTTTCCTTAAGGCCCATTATTGACACCATGTCAGTAGCCTTCTCATGAAGATTTGTGTGAAATCTCAAGAATTCATTAGACCCTTGTGAAAGCTTTCAGAATCTGTCTTCAAAAGAAGCACATAAAAGATCTTATCTTAAAGTGGAAAGTTCTGTTTGTTCCAGTTAACAGCAGTGCAATGTGAAGATGCAGCGATCATTCCATCATTCCGGGTTTTCCACTGTTTGAGCGTGAGTGTGAAGATCTACAATGCCTTCAGCCTGAGGTCTCCGTAATTAAAGTGTTTGTGTTTGGAGAGTCCGGTAGCCTTCCCAGAACCCTTGTTGGTCCACAGGGCTTCTGGTGGTTTATTGCAGTGTGAAAAATGACATCTCATGCATCATTTTTATTCCTCTTACCTACATTGGATAACTAAACTTAAAATAAGATGTGAAAGAAAATCCCCCCATAATGACAGCCACTGCATTTAAATCAACATTGAGAGATGAAATAGAAAACTACTTCCTTGATGGAAAATGACAGGGACTTGAAGAGGAATAAAAGGAGAGGTGGCAGCATGCTATAGCGTAAAATTGGAATTGGGAGTGAGCCTACTACTATCAACAGAAATGGAAATGAAATTCAGCCTAGGTGATTGGAGCAGCATTGCAGTATGCATCAGTGAGAACATTCCCAGGCAGTGGGAACAGCTAATGCCAAGGTCTGAAGGCAGAAATGAGACTGCTCTGATCAAGAAACAGAAGAATGTCCAAGCGGCAGGATTGCATTGAGTTCAGGGAAGAGCAGGGACCAAATCAGATGGTGGGAAAGGAGGGCAATGTGGACAAACAAGATAAACAAACAGAAATTAGCTATTTCAGTTTCTAGGTGCTTACAGATTTTAGAAAGTTTAAAGTGTTGACGTATGTGACTCAGCCGTGAATGCAGAGCCCCCCTTCTCTAACTAGATGTTTTCCACAATCTATATCTAACTCTACAGCTCTATCACACCTATACCTGTGTCTGTGTCTATGTCTCTCCATATCCCAAACTCTGTAAAATTCCAGGAACTGAGCCTCTAACTGCCGACCTGATGTCAGTGAATGGATTTCCAGTAGAAATCTCAAAGCTTTAAAGACCAAACGGAATGTTTTTGGGGCCCCTGTCCAGTAATCTCCCATTCAAAATCCTCCACGTAAATACTTGTGTTTAAGTCTAGGAGTTACTTTTGATTCCTCTTTTTTGCTCACACACTTGCATTTAATCTATTAGCAAGTCTTGTCAAATCTACTGTGAAAAATTTCAAATTCATCAATTGTCTCTTTCTTCTAAAAGTGTCCCGTTTTGCAGGGTACCATGATTCTTGCTGCTAATATAATAGTCTCAACCTCTTTGGCTTCATGAAACAGCCTTTTTACTGGCTCCCTGCTCAAACTCCCTACCCCCTCTGCCCACAGAAGTCTAAATGACTATAAGTTGCCCAATTCTCCATGCAGTTTCTGAGCAAGGGAGTTTGGCACACAGCTGAGACTGGACATAACTTCACAAATACATATTCAAGAATGGCGGGCATCTTCCCAGAAGGTGTATCAGGAGGGAGAGAGTCACATTTTCACCAACAGTGAGCTCTGTGATTCTGGGAATGTGAATGCTTTTGGAGTTGGGGCAAGGGATAGGAAAATAAAATGCACTGGTCATGTCAGAATTCATACCCTAAATAAGGTACTTAAAGGAGTCAGGCCCAGACAGGGAAATAGATCCCAAGATACAAGGTATTTAAGGTATTTCCTTCCTCTGCCGGAGGAGCTTCAGCAATTGAGACAAGCTTCAAACGAACGGTGAGCACTGAGTTAACTTCAGCAATTGAGACAAGCTTCAAATGAACGGTGAGCACTGGGTTAGCAAAATTTATCTTTGAGGTCATAGCCCCAGAGTTCTATTGTTGTACAACCCAAAGTGTCAGGGGTAAGAGATGCAGCGGACACCATACTGGGTGGCCCAGCCTTTACTGTCTGGACTGTGAAGGCCTTGAGTGTCAGATTGTTATGCCCAGGTATCTGGGAACGTGTATACCCTCTAAGAGGGAGGAATGAGTGAAGGGCACACAAGGGCTGCTAGCTCCTCTATTCAAGCATCAGGACAGAAGATAAGGCTCTCAGGAGAAACTATAGAAGATCATCATTGAACTTGGTGGTTCTTCAACAGACATTGCACATTCAAATCACCTGTGGAATTCATCATGCTTACAGGGCCTAACCCAGAGAGTTTGGCAGTGCATTTATCTGGGGTTTTTAAACGTTGTACTTCTAGTAATGACTATTCACATATGTGTTTACAACTACTGACTTAAATGGTCTTTGTAATCGCATCATCAGGTTCAACTGAGAATGTTACTTTTCTGTTATATGATGTAGGTTGGTAGACATACTCCTTCGCATACTCTACAATTAGATGAAGATTAGCTGGCAGCCCTTCCTCTTCCTGTGTTTTGGGAGCTCCTCCAAGGGGATAAACCCAACTTCTGAAGTCACTGTGCTTTCACTATAGCTCCCCAAATGTCGAGTGATAAAGAAATAATTACTAAATTCCTGGCCAAACTACCCTTTACTTAACTGTTAGGAATGAATTAGAATGATCTTCCAGCTACTGATTTTTATCTGGTCAGGTTATTTATCAAATTCAAATATTGGCATTTGGGATACAGCAAGGGGAGCAACTAAAGAAACAAGAATTTGATGTGAGGGTTTTGTATTATGTGGTGGGCAGGTTCTTAGGAGGCCCCCAGTGGCCCCTGCCTCCTGGGGTACGGGTCCTCGTGTGACCGCTTCCTGTTGAGCATGGGCTGGATTTAAGTATTAGCCTCTGATGAAAAGAATATAGAAGAAGTGACAGGGTGTTATTTCTGAGGTTAGATTGTAAGAAAAACTGGCTTCCACATTGGGGTGCCCCCTTCCCTCTCCCTAGGGGAGCCACCTGCCAGGGTGTGTGGAGAGGAAGAGTCCACAAGCAAGGGGCAGGCATGCCATCAACCTGGCTAATAAGCTTGAAATCAGAACTTTTCCCTGCCAGGTGGGAGTTTGGGTGAGACAGCAGCACCGAGAGACCTTGTCACAGGCACCTGCTAAACTGCACCCAAATCCCTGACCCTCAGAAGCTGTAAGAAAATACATATTTGTTGTTTTAAACTGCTAAGAATTGGGGTAATTTTAATACAGAAACATAACTACTATCCATTCTATCAGATTAATTAACATTGAATATTATACATTGTTTCTTAGAAATAGTCTTCTGCTTTTTTTGTATTGTCAAAACCTTTTTTTTATCATCACACACTGGCAAATAGGAAATACTGATTCAGTGAAATAAATAGTGGCGATGTTTACACAGTTCAAACAAGATAGTTTACATGCATATATATTAGTAGGAAGTTCGTGGAAGATACTTTCTTTTGCATAAAGAGTTGCATGTGAAATTCAAATTAGAAATATGAAGAACACTCCTTTTCAGAGAAGTTTAAAAATGTTAGTTACTTATTTGCCTGATATTTGTATGTGTTTATGTATGTACCTACTTATCCTTTTATTCTTTTCTTTATTCATGCTCTGAGAGGAGAGTTAACGCAGCAGGACTGTTTCATTGAATTCTTGCTTGTCTTTATAGCCAGAGCAAAGACCATGGCTCAATCTCTGACAAGTAAGCCATGGAATACTCAGTTACTGACCAGGGCCGTCACTCTATGTGCCCGCATCAGTGGGTGCAGGCAGCAGATGCACCAGGTGGACCATACGTTTGAAGTAAATCTGAAGATCCTTTGCTATGCTCCTGGGGTCGTTTGGAGTCTGCACCACGGCAGGTTTCTTCGTTTCTGGGTAGCTACGATGAGTCCCATGTGATGGGTTTGCTTAAATGTAGGAAGTGTATTGGCTCATGGTTTTGAAGCTAGAGGAAATCCAGAACCCTCAAAATTTGTAACTCTCCTTGGGGTTTCTTGGCTGGTGTCCCTGCCTCGCATCCCACAGTGACGTCCTTTCCTCTCTCTTCTGGGTTTCTGCTGACTTCCACCTTCCAGCTCCTCCCCGCGGCTTCCTCTGATTGTGTCTGATTTTCTCGTGTTTATAATGGACTCCAGTAATCTAGATGAAGGCCCCCCCCTCATTCAGTTGGGCTACACCTTAACTGAAGTAACACCTTCAAGAGATGCTACATACAATGGGTTGTAAACCCACAGGGAAGTGAATTAAGATGAAGAACTTGTCTAAATTTGGGCCCATACCTCAGTCTACCACATAGCTGCTCACATAGCTATGGATTAAAGACTTGGGTGAGCTTCCCTAGCTAGAGACAATTCTGCGTATGTCTCTGCTGCTTGCAGCTTGAGAGAAAAGTACATCTGCGCAAACTTTACAGACAGAAGGAGGTCTTGGAAGTGTGCACATGACCTCTCTAGCTAGCCTGCGCTTATGTGTCTCTTTTAACTGGGCACTGTGTCTCTTGCTGTAATAAATCTGAGCCATAAATCCAACTTGTCGAATCAAATGAGTCCTTTCAGCTAATCACCAAACAAGTGGTAGGCATGGGATCCCTAAACATACCTAATATCCCATTACAAAAGCTTTTCTGTGTCTGATGAAAACTCTTAAGCACTGGAATATGTAACTTAATTTGCAAGATATTTTCTTTATTTTAGAAGGACATATTTTCTTGTCTAATACAGTTAAAGCAAAATTTTATTTTAAAGCTCATTGCTATTCAAAACTGAAAAGAGCTGAATGCTATCATGATAATATTCTTATTATATATCCTATCAAATATATGCTATATAATTTTAGAAGTAATATTCTAGTGGGTCAAGGAGTAATAAAGATTGACACTTTCTTTGATTTTTAGTTCTTTGATTTTTTTTACTGCAGTGCATTTGCAATTAATATTCCAGAGAGTGGCACTCTTGTTGCTATAGGCACCAAATTGGAGCAGGAGAAGGAGGGGGTCCCAGCTGCCAGGGGATCCTAGCATAATGAGGAACAACTATCAGAGTCTGATGGGAAAATTGCTAAATTACCAAAATTCTGAGAGAAGTACAAACATGTGAACTGGGTGTCCAAAGAGGGAAATGTCCATACTATTATCAGAATAGGAACGTGTAGGGTCAAGTTCTAATTACTCATACCAGTATACAACCTCAAGACAAAACATGAGGATCATGGTAATAAGTTCTCCCAATGTCTTAGTTGCAGAAGCAAGATCAGAATGAATATGAAAGGAGACTTCAAGAAAAAATACTTGACATTGCATTTCTTTGCATACGTATGGGCAGGCTTCATTAAGACTGTAATTACAGTGACTGATTGCATTATCTTAGTTCTTTTAAATATTTTTCTGATGTTCTAATTTTTAATTAGACAGTAGAATACATAGCTATACTTAGCCATCTGTGCCATTCATTTCTTCCTTTCATCCACAACCAAATACTCTCAAATATATGTCAACATGTCTCTAGTATTATTCTTTAGTGAATCCTTTCCTCTCTATTTCACAGATGCTTTCATATGAGATAATTATAAGCCCTTACCTGGATTATAGTGAAAAACAATTATTTTTCAATCCCTGATGTATTTTATCCATCTTCTTTTTTTTTGCACCTAAAATTGATATTTTAAGAAAAGAAATCATAACAAGTCTTCCAAAAACCTTCAGCAGTTCTCTATAATGATTGGACAAAACCAAAATACCTTAATGTGTTGAAAATATGCCCACTCTATCTATTACTTAGCGATATTTCGCTAATTTTATCCTAGATTCTGGCCATATTGAAATAGCTACTTAAGCTTCCTTCAGTAGCTTTTATATGCTATTATAGTTTTGCTTGATATTTCCTTGTCTATTTGGCAACTTTTATTTCAACTATTTATCCTGACCTGACATCTCTATAGTCTTCCCTGGCACCCACTCTTTTTCCTTGTACCCTAGGCCTAATATGTTCAGACTCCCACTGATGTTTTAAATATTCCTGTTAGAATTCATCTCAGTATAATTTAATTTTGTGGATACATTTTGTCTTTCTCATTAGACTTTGACCCTCTGTGTGGGTTTGTGTGTCTTTGTATCCCCATTGTCTAGCATGGTATTTAAATTGTGGAAGGCAATAAGTACTTTTAAAGACATTACTGCATGCCTAATTTGATTTTAGAGTTGCCTCATTCATGACGAAATCAAATTATCATGATTGCCCACTAGACGTTAACTCAGTTATTAGTCAGCAGATTTCACCTATGGGAATATTAGAGGAAACTTTAGAATAACAGTTTAGGAACATGCAATCATTGTGATTCTGGTTCATTGCTGGTCTCCTTGGTTTCTAAAAAAATATCATGTTTGAATTTATTATTGATGAATATAGTTTCTGTACAGAATCGTACATCGGTTTATGGAGTGCTTGGATTGTAATTATAAACAGTTCTTTGATATGCAAATTAATATTTTCAGTTTATTTTATTTTATATTCCTAATGGGGTATGAAAGCCATTTCTTATTTTTTCTAAATAAAAAAAGAACCCATGCTTTTATGGACACTAGAAAAAAAAAAGAGATATTTATTGATCAATTACCATGCCTTAAAAGAAATAATCAATGCCCACATGAAGCTTACATTCCAGAAGAGAAGATACAAATGCTCAAAAACATATATCAAGATCTAATATAAAGAGCTATGAATCAAACAAGCAGAACAATAAAGTGTGTAAGGGTGAAGTAAGAGTCATATTTAAATAAATCAATCATCACTGCATCTCTAGGTAGGTGACATCTGAGCAAAGTCTTATATGAAATAAGAGGGAAATTTATGTGACAATCTGGAGAGAGCGTTTCTGAAATAGGAAGGAGCAAGTGCCAAGAACTTAAGGTGGCATCTTAAAGTATGGTTTCCTAAAAACAGAACCTGATATGGGAATTCTTGCTCAAGTGATTAATTGGTTGAATGCTTACAGGAGAAAGAAAGTGAGTGAAGGAAGCAACACAAAGCAAGGGAAGAAAGCTTAAGGAAAACAGTGTGATCTTGGCTGAAAACTAGCTTTAGTTCAATTCTGTGAGGAAGATCTGTAATAGAAATTGTGTCCCAGAATTAGTCCCATCTCAAAGCAAAGCATCCAGCCATTCATGCAGCTGTATCAACAGTTATCATGTAAGAATCTACTTCCAGAGCTGGCCTCTGGTTGAGACAACTCCATGTTAACTCGAAAAGTGGGCCACTGTGAGTCTTTAGCCAATTAATCGCAGTTAGGAGATGAGTGCACCTGCCATAAAGGTGGGAGTGAGATTGGCTTCTTCAATGGAAGCCAGAAAGGCAATTTGACTAGAGCAGTAGTTCTCAACCTTTGCTGTATATTTGAATTATTGAGAAAACTTTGAAAAATCCTGATACCCAGATCACATTGCAGATGGATTACATGAGATTCCTTATGGGTGGCAACCCTGAATCAATAGTTTTAACATGTTTCCGTCTCATTCCAATGTCCAGCCAAGTTTGAGAGTCAGTGGACCAGAGTGGAGTTTGGTGTGAGCTGAGAGACAGAAAATGCAGAGCAAAGCAGGTTTTAGGGAGGAGTTTTGTGTTTAATATTACTGGAATAGGAAACCCTGGGATGGTTATAAATTGTGATTAATATTTTAAAACTATCCCTTCATCTGTCATGTAGATAATTGACTGTTAATTCAGTAATGGAAGCAGGAGACCAGTTAGGAACCCATTGCAATCATATAGATAAGAAATAATGGTGACCCAGATTTGGCTGGTGGTGAGATGTGCACAAATTCACAACCTGCTTTGAATTTAGAGCCAATGAAATTATCTGTGGATTGGGTGTTGGTCATGAGGGAAAGAAGTTACAAATAACTCAATCGTTAGGCTTGAGGTAACATTTACTGAGATGGAGAAATGGTGGTTGGAGAGGGTGCAGATTGTTGAAATTAAGACATCAGTGTTATGCTCATTAATTTCAAACTACCTATTAGAATTCCAAGTGAAGATGCTAGCTAGTAGTCAATGAGTTACAGGAGTCTGGGACTCAAAGGAGAAGAGGCAGTTAGAGATAGAAATGTGGCAATCACTGGCATTTAAATGTTATCTAAGGATGAAGGCGATATGACCTTGTGGGTGAGAATTAATATTTAAAAGGGGGAGAAGGAGTAAAGAAGTAAATTCAGGGGTACTCCAAATTTTGGAATTTCTGGAAGAAAATGGATACTAAGTCAAAGTGATTGAAAAAAAGATGCCAATGATTTAGCTGGAAAACCAGAAAGGTGTGGTATCCCAGAAATTAGGTAATGGAGTTTCTCAAGGAGAAAGGAATATTTAACCATGTCCAATGCTACTGAGAAGCAAAAGAACTTAAAGACAGAGAGTTGTATATGGCAAAATGGATATCATTTTGTGACTTTGGTGAGAACAGTTTCAGTGGAATGTGAGAGTTACAGCCTGATTTGAGTGAAATGAGAAGAGAATAAAAGATATGATTTCTCAGTGAGCAGGGAAATCCTTTGGAGTATTATATGAAATGAAGCAGAGAGATGTGAATGACTGAGAGACTATTATACAATGTGTGATAAAGTAGACTTTTGTGTTGTGAATTATACAATTAAAAATATAGGCAATATATGATGCTAATGACAGATAAATTATTTAGACAAGACAGTGTAGACACACGTCTTCCTGTTCCTCCCCAGTAAGTTCAATTATGTATCCTGAAATAATGTAAGAGGCAGCCAAATGTTAGGGTGCAGATACCACATGATGGGAACTGAAAAGAGACGAGGGTCATCAGAAAATGGGCTGCTTGGAATTAAGACGTTGCAGTATGTGGCTATTGGTTAGAGCTCAAGTTTTGTATTACCAAAGAAGTACTTGAGAACAGAAAAAGACTGTGGAAATTAAGTAGGTATAGGACACAGCACATTGAATCTATTGTCTATATGGATATTGAAATGATGACAGGCATCGCGCTGGAGAATTAAACAGTGAACATAATGAGATCCAAGATGATCTGGTGGAAAAATCTCTATCACCCTCTAGGAAAGATATCTTCTTTTCTGTTCTCTGGAAATGAACATAATCATGAAGTCAGACCTACTCTAATAACAGAATTAAAACCACCTGTGAAGTTTGTAATTTTGTTATAGGTAGCTTTTGTTTATAATTCTTCCACTGTCCCAACTGATACCTTTATTTGGGAGGGTGAATTTTAGTAATTTGATGATACCCTAATACAGGAAAACTACTGTTTAATTTAAAAATGAAAAAAAAAATGAAAAAAAAATAAAAAAATAAAAATGCACAATTTTGATTATGACTTTACAATTAACTAAGTCTAAAAAATGGAAGAGTATCGTGCTTGTTTTCACTATTTGTCTATCCCTTGTTGCAGAATATAAATGTTAACTCATCACATCAAGAGCTCAAGCAGTTATCAGACATGCACACTAGGACTGAATTGGGCTGCACAGTTTTAAAGTGTTAATGAACTCATGCAATTTTAGAATATTCCCACTTTTCATCATTTCTGACCATATCTTGGCATTTCTCTAGCTTCTATTTTATTCTCTTGCATCTGTGTGGCTCTCTCTACCACTCCACCCTTTATATTTTAAACTTTCCAAATTACCTACCTTGCTCTGTACTTTATATTCTTTCCCATGCTATTATGCCTATGCACACTGTTCTCTCCTTGTTTGTCTGGCTAAGTCATCCTTTAAGACACAGTAATGTCCGAAGTCCTCTCAAGGTATTAGAGCTGACAACTCCCTCCTTTGCAACTCTTGCGCCAATTTCTATAACACCAAAGTGTTATTTTTTTGTTAGCTTGCTTGTTTTACATCCTTGAGACAAAGATCATGTCTTTTTCACCCTTTTCCCTGGTATCTAGTACAGTGCATGTCAAATAGTCACAGGATTGATAACTAAATGGATGCGTGAATGATAATATTCCTTAGCAGAATAATTGTTAACACTGAAGTGATCACATTCAAATATTTGAACTGCATTTATGGGCATTTGAAATTTATAATAACCATAATTAAGAAGAGGAGAAAGGAATAGTAAAAACTGGAATATACGGAAAGGTAAAAAAAAAAAAAGACTACAGGTGACATTGTCAATGAATAATCCCACTTTTTCTAAGTAGAACTGCTAAGAAATATCATTTGAGTTAATGAAAAGAGCGTCTATGATTAAACTGTGTATGCTTTTGGATATGACCCTTTTTATGGTGAAATATGAATAGAATCTCTGAAGGGACAATTTGGTAATTTATTGTAGGCTATCTACAATATAACATTTCCAGTTAAACAATGGCTTTCACAAATGAATATGGCTTTCACAAATATTATGTCTCTGAAAGAGACACACATTGTGATTAAGACTCTCAGTTTCACATTTGATGTTATGCATTTACCCCCACCCCCAGAAAAAGGTCATAATTAGTTATAAAAAAACAGTTAATCTTCAAATCCTTCATTTCAGATGTTGGCACCCTTTTCTTCTACTAGCAATATTGGTCCTTTCCTTAGATGTTTTTATTCCAGGTTGCCCACCCTATAATAGGGTCAATAACCCACCTGTAATTTGCTTCTTTCCCTTCCTGTCATACTGTCCCAGTCCCCTTTCAGTGTTTTGTGGGATCACTTCTCAAGTAAATTACTTACACTCCCGTCTTTTTCTCAGGGTCAGCCCTTGGAGGAGCCCCACTCAAAAATGTCAGCCAAAACCTCCAGAGGTAGTGGCACACAGAATTTTGTAGACATGAGCAAGACTTTTGCAGGTCATTGCAAAAGCAGCTCCTCAAAGAAGCAAAAATCTATTACGACATGTAATCAGGATGTCACATTCAGGGTTTTGTAATTAATTTGGTTGTGGAAAGCAATCCTAAGGTTGTGTAAAATAAAACTGTAGGGATAACCTCTTTAGTTTATGGTACATTGGAATGGCTGGAGGAAAGTACCTGAAACTGTTGAGCTGTGTTCCACTAACCTTGATTCTTGAAGGCAATTGCATAAAGGTATAGCTTTTACAACATGACTGTGATTGTGAAAGCCTTGTGTCTGGTGCTCCTTTTATCTAGGGTATGGACAGCTAGTGAAAAAAATATGGATAAAAATAAATAAATAGTCGGGGCATAAGGGTAAAATAAATTGGGTAGATTGAAATACTACTAGTCAATGAAAGGCAGGGATAAGGGGCATGGGTGTATGAATTTTTCTGTTTTCTTTTTATTTATTTTTTTGATGTGATGCAACTGTTCTAAAAATGATCATGGTGATGAATACGGAAGTATGTGATGACATTGTGAGCCACTGATTGTGCACCATGTATGGACTGTATGTGGGTGAAGATTTGTCAGTAAAAATATACATATTTTTAAATTGTAAGGAAAAACATAAATTAGACTCCAAAGAGTCTTGCACAACTTTTTAAGGAGGATGGGTTTTCACACATACAGAGTAGAAAATTACATAAAGGAATATTTACAGAGCAGGATGATCATATGTGTCTTCCAGTTGGTAGATGTAGGAGACCAGCTATGGGAACAGTTCTGTACTATGCCTTCAAGAGAAGGTACGATTGAATGGAGGCAGTGCCAGAGATGGTGAAGTGGTGCAGAGACTGCAGACATTTTTAGAATTTATAATGAATAAGACTTTGAATGATTAGATGTAATGGGGGGGATTTAGAGAACAAGGATGGTTTTTAGTTTTCCTGCTTAAGTGGATGGCAGTAACCATAGTGGCATGCATTTAAATAGTGATTATAAGATCAGAAATAAGCTGGGGTGTTAAACAGGGTTTGAAGAATAATGGCAGTCAGTATTGGACTGCATGAGTTTGAGCCATTTTTCTATTACCTGAGGAACATTTGGGAAGAAAAGTTTCAGAACATCCATGAAGAGGTCACAACTGTATTATTTATAAGTGTAGATGCTATACTTGGCAGAATACTGTAAAATAGTTCTTCGTTGTTTTTGTATTTTTCCCCCAGGTGTAAGAATGGCTGGGAGGAGTTGTATAGTTAACAAGGGAGTGTTGGACTACCAATAATTCATCTAGGACTAGTAAATGTTAGTTTCAAAAGCCCACAGGTTTTTCACTGTTGCGATTGTATTAAAAACACAATCCGTGCAGTGAGCCTTGATGCACAAGAGTGGTTTCTAGACCCAAAACGCCCAGCCTAGGATGCAGCTCTGCTCTCATCTCTCAGCCAGCTTACTGTGGAAGTTCCATTTAAGGGAAAGGGGAAGTTGTGCTGTTATAAAATGAATTAAAATAAAATGAGGGTGGTGGTTCATCAGGTAGAGTTCTCACCTGCCATGCCAGAGACCCAGGTTCGATTCCCGGTGTCTGTCCGTGCAAAAAAAAAAAAAAACACAATAAAATAAATATAATGAAATAAAATAAAATAAATTGAAAACCTATGTACTCTTGCATGCTTCCCTTCAGGGAAGGCTAGGAAGAGGTGAGCAGAGCCCTGGGACATAGGATTATTTAAAGGACAATTTGAGGCGCATGGTCTCACATAGTGAAAATGAAGTCGTTTGTGGAAAACAAAACTTTAATAATGAAAATGGTTCACAATAAATCATTTATGCATATATATAAAAGCCCTTCTTTGTAAAATTGTCCTCTGTCCTCAGTGACTTTTGTGTATGTACTAGTGCACATACATAATTGTGTGTGTGTGTGTGTGTACAAAGCACAAATAGTGACAGAGAATATGCTAAGAATAAGAAATCAAATAATAAGCTATTATGAATAGACTAGTGCACTGATAAATCATCCTAAATCTATCTGGGCTTCAATAGAAATTAACAACGATCATTTAAACATTTAGAATGAAAATCTTAAAGCTAGTAGTGAAGTGAAGATACTGTTGTATTTATTTCTTAGCAAGTGATCTGGTTGTGTTGCCTCACAAATATTGAATAACTTTGCGGTTACAGAGAAAGAGATGAGGCCTTCATTTTTCACAGGAAGCAGGCTGATTATTCAAATTGAATACTACAGCGCTTTATTGCAACCCTTGACTATGTTTCATCTCATTAAAAAGCTGTTGAAAAATAATTTATTATTTAGTTGCTAACAGATGATAAAAATTCATTTTTGCTAATGGCACAATCAAATTATATTTTATTGCTCAATTTTTATTGGTCTTGATAAGAGGACAGTAGATTAATTATATCTCTATACCACCATCTCAGGAACAAAGGAAATTATACCTGCTTGACTCACTCGGACTTACTTAGATGAAACAGATTTTGCTGCATTTTAATTACATGATATCTAAAGACTGATACCTAACAATTCTAAGATTTTATATAGCTTCCAAGCGGGGGATTCGTAGAGAAAATAATATTAAGCTCTTCTTACCTTGTACAATGGCTCAATATTCTTGCCCCTTATATTACTCAACAAACTAGATGTAGCTTACAATGTATTTCCTTAATGTAATAAAACCAAAAACTTTGAGAGGTGGGTTCTGAAGAGAAAGGGAGGAAAGGCAGCCTCCACTGTTCTTTTCCGAGATTTGCTTCCCTGGCATCTCCTATTTATTCTCAGCACCTCCTCTACAGGACACTCAGGGAAGGTGCTGCTATCGAAACGTTCCTGCCAAACCATGGGCACACTAAGCTTCCTTTAATTCTCTTTAGCATCAAAGGGGTTATGCTGGAACCCATGGACACATTTCTGCTCAATGGAGAGGAACAAAGAATGCTGCTTACAAACAGTCCATGGCCCTCTCTGCTGGGCGTCTTCGTAGATCTGAGAAGACTTTCAGGTAGACAGTCATCAGCAGGGAGCTGGTGGCTCCAAAGATGGTCTCCTCGGTGTTACCCCTGAGAACAACAGGTTAACACTACAGGGCAAAAGGGGATTGCGCCTGCTAATGAGCTAGCCTTAAAACAGGGAGATTAGCCTGGATTACTGGGTTGGGCCAATCTAATCACCTAAAGCGTTAAAACAGAAGAGGCTTAAGTGTAGGTCAGAGAGATGCAAAAGCCAAGAACCTCCTGCTCTGCTGCTGGCTCTGCACTGCAGTAAAGGGACCCTTAGATAAGGAATGTGGGCGACTTCTAGAAGCCAGAAAACGCACATAAAAGAGTGAATTTTCCCCCGAGCCCCCAGAAAGGAATGTGGTCCTGCAGATACCTTGATTTTCACCCAATGAGACCCGCACTGGACTTCGTACCTACATGACCGTAAGATAATGAATATGTGTGTAAGCTATGATATGTGTAGTAATTTTTCCAACAGCAATAAAAACTAATAGGCTTTTGACTAGAAGGAGGCCAGGGTCCAACTTTCTCTGGTTGTCCCCCATCCGGGGCCACCCCGACACCAGCCGCCTGCACCATGCAGCCCAAATTCGACCCCAACGAAATCAAAGTCGTGTACTGGGTGGTGGGGGGAATCGGTGCCACGTCTGCCCTGGCCCCCAAGATCCCGTCCCCTCGGTCTGTCTCTGACCCTCATGACATCATAGATGATATCAACTGTGGTGCAGTGGAATGGCCATCAATAAGAAAATCATTTGACAGCCAAAAAAAAACTAATACATATCTGTCTCCTGCTGAAATAGGATACTCAAGGTGAGGTTTAAGTGGAACAATTGAATATTTAATCCTTTATTTTAGCTTTTTTTTTTTCTGTGATAATGCCACCTAGCAAAATGACCCCTTCCCTCAGTGTCCAGCAATAACAAATAATTAATGTGCTCCCTGATGGGTCTGTGGGTTTCCCGGGGTGGGCACCACACGCCCGTGTGTCTGGCACGGCTTACTCACGTTCCTCATTTGAGGACCCAGATGGGGGCACAGCAGGCGCCTGGGGAAAGGTCTCGTCCTGGTGAAACCAGGGTGTGGGGAGACAAGCACAAACCTGCGGTGCCTCTTGACGTCTTGGCTGGGGGCTGGTGATTGCCACTTCATCCTGTATTCCAGTGGTCAGAATAGGTATGACAAAGCCTGACACAAGTGCAATAGAGAAGGGAGCTGTGACAAGGTCAGGGAGGAAAGAAAGAATTAGGGGCAAAGCGTAGGATCTACCACTTCCATCTCTGAATCCATTTCCTCTCGGACACAGGCCTTTTCCACGGAAAAGCAACACTCGGAATTAATCGGGGGAAAGAGGGGATGTTGGGAGTAGTTCACTCTGGTACTGACAATAAAGGGATGCATTGTCTATAGGGGATATAAAAATAATACGAAAACCAACAAAAATGGGTCTATTGTTTATTATGACCATGGCCGGCAATTCTAAAGGATATTAATGCTAAAATGCTTCCCCCTGCCAGAGTGAACTTATCCCCCACTCCTTGGTACATCACTGATGGTTTGGCCTCGATACACCTCAATTATATGATTAATGTGTAATTTGCATACCTCGTATTTGAGCTTTATAGGAGAGGGTCATTATTTTGTTTGTGCAGCTCAGAAAATAATTTTCAGAAATAAATGGAATTATTTCACTGAATGATGAATGACCTATCATAATTACTTTAAACAAACGAAAAATGGATTAAACAACCAAACACAAATCTTGAAGAAAAAAATATTTTGTTTAAGAAAGATATACAGCTTATACATATGCTATCTCTGTGTAAAAATGTTTCCAAGAACATGTTTCCCAGTTCTTTCAAATAGTACAAACCAAAGAACTTAGAGCTATAATTCTTATAATTTTTATAACATGCAAATGCTATACCTGTTCTTCCTACTTTTCAGCATTGTCACTTTTCTTTCATTAATTCACTCCATATTTTTCTTTATCACTCACAGCAATTATGACAATTAGTTCATTTTCATGGTTTTAATCCTTCCTTTCAACCACAAATAAGGCAGTTGGTGTGTGATTATTTAAAGTCTTACTTACTAATCAGTACTTTCCTACTTCCTTTTTCATTTTTAAATAGCCTGAGAATCCATAATTGAGTCTTGTAGATGTTTATTTGCTGTAACTATTTTTGCTTTATCACTTTGCTTCATACTCATTCAGCAAAGTATTCTAGATATTATTTTTTCATATATTTTTGCTGACATGCACAGTATAAACATAGGTAAAATACTTTTCCCTTTTTTTTCTACCTTAACATATTTTATTTCATATATTTCGTTATACTTAGAACACCTTTTCAAATTTAGGAACCATTTAGTGGTTTGCATTTTCAATGGCATTTTATTAAACAATAGATAAGATAGATTATAGTATTGTGATTTTTTAGTAGTAAAGGAGGAAAATGCTTCACAGCTCTGGAAATAGAAATATTTCAGATGCAAGAAAAGCAGATAGAAAAATTTAACGTAATTTTTAAACATTATCTAAGGCCAGGTGATGTTGTTTAAGAAAAATAGTTGAGGCAAAACATTACTAAAAATTATGTCAAATAGCTTTTGGGATTTCTGGTTTCAGCTCTGACATAATGACGTTGTAATTTTTAATTCCCATCCTTACAACAAGAAAAACCTGAACAAAGTGAAATGTAGTGGCTTTTCTTGGACCCATAAAAACTTGAGCCTGCAGGGCTGACCACAAGCCCAGAAGCTGGGAAGACAGTCACGTTGAGAGAGACACAGCTGAAGTCTGATTACTTTGAGCAGAAGCTGCAGGAACCATAAACTTGCTGGAATGTTTATATATGGCAATTTTGATGAATTGAAGGAAGCTGAGAAATTCCTGGGGACCACACTTTAAGGTGACACTATGCTTTCATAGGCTTTGCCTCTAGGAATTATGTGAAATTCAAAGCCTGGAGACAAGAAAAAGATGCCTGAGCCTTCTTCTTAAGGAAGGACTACTTTCTAAGAGAATAGATTGTGCTAGAGCCTTATCCCACTGGGGGACACGCCTCCCTCCGCAGCCCAGTGAGGCCACTGTCTCAACCAAGGAGGAGAAAACAGTGATAGTGTTGGGGCCCAGGTCAGGCTTTACATTGTTGACGAGGCCACGTCAGGGTACCCGTGGAGGCAAGACCCCCTGGTATCTGTGGAATGAGGACTGGCCTGGGCTGTACCTTATCTCATCTGGCTTTACTGTGGAAATGTTCTGCCTGAGCAGTTTCAGGTAGGGAACTCAGAAACTAGTGTTCTCAGGGCTGACTGAAGACACCGGGCACAGGCACATCGCGTCCTGCTAATGTGGTAAACTACTGAAGCAAATGCTCTCCAGGATGCTGACTCGAGAGCCCGAAGAGACCTGAATAAAGAGCATGCTGATAAGAAACAAACAGCTCCTGAGACAAGGAGCTGGGAACCAAACTTTGTAGCTTTGCAGGCATGACAGACGTTCAAAATAAATCTTGCTTTGACTATACTCCCTAAAAGCAGTTCCCATGTAAAAAAAACAATAAATATGTGGATGTCAGTTTATTCCGGGCTCAGGCTCTTAGTCTTGCTCTTGCAAGTGATGAGTTTGAGTCCCCTGACCCCACTTAACTAACTTCTTGTGTCTGACATTTCTGAATTCTGCGCAGCGCCTCTTCTCCCCTGTTCTCTAGGGAAATCCTGGCAAACCGGGAAAGGGCTTCCAGGAAACAGAGGGGGTGCCCTGTGTTTAGAATGGAAGTAGAGTCTGGGGAGATGGCAAACCACTGGAAGAACGCCTGGGAAGGTCACAGCCCAGAGACAAGGGCCCACTTGGATGCAGAGGTTTAATCAGATGCTTTTCCGATGTCCCCACCCACCTGACCGCCACACCGGCAGGGCTCCATTCTCACACCGTGGGTCGCAGCTCACCGGGCTGCAGGACACAGTCTCGTGTCTCTGTAGAGTGCGTGGGTAGCCCAAAGGCAAAAGGAGACAAATGCAAGTACGGAAGAGGAATTTGAAGCCTCTGGCAGCCACAGCTACAGCAAATGACATAATCCCTGTCCGATTATGCGTAGGAGCTCACACCAAGGGCGCATTTACCGCGGGTCCTATCGCTGATACATGGCCAATGCTCAACGACTGCAAAAAGTAACGAGGCATGCCAAAAGGCGAGAAAAAATAACACTATGAAGAAACAGAATCATCAGAACCAGACTGGCTCAGACAGGACCCAGATGTTGGATTTATCAAATGGGGAATTTAAAATAACGGTGACTTACATGTTAAGGATTTGAATGATAAAAGAGAGAACTGTTTAAAATAATAGTACTAGCAAAGTGCTTGGCAATTACAGCTTGAGGTTGTCCGGGATGGAGGCGGGCCATGGCGCAGGGGTGGAGGGAGAGCTTGGGGGCTGGGAGTGCTTCGAGATGCTACTGCATGTGAAGCATTTGCTGTTAGGTGCAGGTGGACTTAGACTCACTAAAAATGTGTGTCAAATTCTAGGGCAACCTCTAATTTTTAAAAAAGATGTATAATTGATATGCTAAGAGAGGAGAGAGACTGTGACAATAAAATTGCCAAAACCAGAGAAGAAAGAAAAGAGGGGAAGGTGAAGAAAGAATGGACAAAGATAATGAATAACAAACAGCTACAGCTGTTGTAGGTATCAATGAAACTCTATCCGTAATCCCGTTAAAGCGAATGGTCTAAGTGTATGCGTGCGTCCATATCGCAGGTTCAGTTCCAGAGCATCGCAATGGAGGGAATAGCACAACAACAACAAAAATACTTTTTTCAAGTGCATCTGAACAACTATACTGGAATCTCTCAAGCGTGCAATAGCGTTATGTCTAAAAAACAATGTATAAACCTTAATTAAAAAATACTTTGTTGCTAAAACATGCTAATCATTATCTGAGCTGTCCTTCAGTTTTAACCTTTTTGCTGGTGGGATCCTTGCCTCAGTGTTGGTCCTGCTGCCTTAACAGGTGGTGATTGCTGAAGGTTGGGGTTGCTGTGCTAATTTCTTAAATAAGACATCAATGAAGTTTCCTCATCCACAGACTCTTCCTTTCATGAAAGATTTCTCTGTGGTATACGATGTTGTTCAATAGCATTTTACCCACACTAAAACTTCTTTCAAAATTGAAGTCAATTTTCTCCTAAAGCAGCTGCTTTATCAACAAAGTTTATGTGATGTTCTAAATCCTCTGTTGTCATTTGAGCAATGTTCACAGCCTCTTCACCAGTAGTAGTTTCCATCTCAAAAAGCTCACCCATAAGAAGCAGCTATCTTGAGATTGTAGCAATTCAGTCACATCTTCAGGTCCCACTTCTAATTCTAGTTCTCCTGCTATTCCCACTATCTCTGCATTACTTCCTCCACTGAAGTCTTGAACCCTTCAAAGTCATCCAAGAGGGTTGGAATCCACTCCTTCCAAACACCTGTTAATGTTGATATTTTAACCTCCTTCCATGAATCA